>WEKY01010821.1:0-99813 GCA_013390045.1 Picathartes gymnocephalus
ATACCTTTCAGTCAGATACAATTTTTAGGGTTTTTAAAAATTAATATTTTAATGCTAAGAAATATATTTTCTCAAAGACTCTACTCAGAGGGAAGTTGAGAAGCCTTTCAGAGTGGCCAATTCTTCATCTAATAAATTCCTGTAAACAAGAAAGAATAGCAATTGAGGGGTTCGTTCCTTGCAGCTTCACACATTTCCCCTGTGGATTTTGCAGCTAATTTTTGCGGTCACTAGCAATCTTTATTCAGGCTTTATCCACACTGAATAGCACCCTTTTAGTTTTCCAGCACTGCTATTTTACGTGATGACTATAAATACATACAAAAGTTAAAAATCAGTGAAGCTTTTCCAAATTATCACCCATGGCTTTAGCAAGAAGTCTGAAGATAAAAGAGCTTCAAAGACTTTTTTCAACCACATGGCATGGTTTGAAGTAAGATGTTACATCTCTGAGCATACTGTGGCTGCAATCGGTAATACTTAATGACTGACCTGCTTGTACAAATTACAAGGAAAAAACTTGATTAATTTCCTAAACCATGGTTAAAAGGAAATTCAGCAACTTCTCCTGTTGCCCATGAAGATAATTTACCTATGGTAGGCAAGCAGTGGAAATTACCAGCAATAATCTCAATTTCCTGCCAAATCTCAAAATATACATATGCAGTTGTAAAAAATACCACATGCTTTCATCACTGTGACACAATAAACAGTAATTCACATGTCATGCTGTAAAAGCATCAATGGCAAAACTGTACCAACAGGCCACAGCCTTTGCCTTTGAAAGTTTTGAAGCGTGACGGTTTGTGTATCTTTGGGAGTACTTTCCATGACTGCTGGAGTCTCAGCAAGGCAAAAAGTTTGCTTTGCTCCGAAGGAATTTCTTGAGGTTCTAGTCCTGCTGGTTTACTTTGCAAAAACAGTCTTTCAGGAAAAGAACACAACAACTGGAGCTTCCCTTCCAAAGAGCTTTGAGCACACTTCAGTATGTTTTCAGTGCTCCCTTCCAAGACAGCCTGAGAAAGGGTTCTTTATTCTTGAATTTCCTGAGGAGGTTCATAGATTTGGTACAGCCCCAAGAAGGGTTTAGAGGGATTCCTCCTCTTGAAAGGGTTCCTTGTTCCTTCATCACTAGCAAAAGGTTGTAAAATTCCATAAAAAAATTCAAGGTCCAAAGGGACAGTAGCAGTGCCAAGGCGAACAGTTACAGAGCTGAAAGACTAATATCAGTATAGTCCATGACCTGAACTAGGCAAAGCAGAGGAGAGATGACAGGAACATTAAATTAATACAGATAATCTGATGAAGGGGGAAAAAAAGGAGGGAGAACTCCCTTTCAAATCTTCTGTTGTTATGGCTTACTTGGACAATTTGTCCAAGCTCTAAGCACTTCATACTGTTAATTTACTGAAGGTTTATTTGCACATCGTTATAATTGTGGCCCTAAATCTGTGAGAATTCATCTTCACCAAGGTTAAAGTAGCACTACAGAGCAAAGAGAAAACAGGCTCTCCACACTGGGAGAGCCAGGAGAGCAATGTAGAACCACTGACAGGACACGGGTGGTGGCACAACAGCTCAGCTGTGACTCCTCCTCTGTTGGAAGGGGACAGGACCTGAGTATGGCCCACTCCAGGGGGACAGCACAAGTGAGGCAGCCACAGGAGCAGGAACCCACCAAGTGGCTTCTTAGAGCAATCTGTCAAGTCCTGAAATCCCTGTCACCCCACACTCTCTCCCACCAGGCACCCCACAGAACCGTGTGACACTCATGCTTCCTTACAAATACCCAAACCAGTCTGGTTACAAGTTATTTAAAGCACATTCCATCACATCTGGAAAATCTCTTTCACTACATTATTTAGTAAATCATCCCGAATTTTATTTAAATGTATTTGAATTTGCATATTTGATCAAAACAATCACAACTCTGAAGCTGATCACTTTCTTGAATATTTAATTTATACTTCATTATAAAATGATGTAACACTTCTTCATTAGAAGTTTCTTTTTACCTTTTTAATCACTGAGTGTTCTTTTTATGTTACAGAACCTTAATCTAATAAAAAACAAACCCTACAAGTCATTGAGCAGTTCATTAGCATGTACTGCATTCACTAAGTTTACACAGATCGTGCAGTTTCTCCAAGAGCTGATGTGACCTTGTTTGATAGCATCATTTCATTTGGACTGCAAACAAAAACCTTTTAATAATTAAGTGATTTCTCAAAAAGCTGAAGTAATTTCTAGCTTCTGTGAAGGTTGCAAATTACAAAATTAGAAGTACTCATTAAAGATGCCCTGAAGTTAAAAAACCTAGTCAGTGTAAATTAATTACTATTGTGGATACAGACTAATTCGTTACCAGTATCTTTGAAATATATTTTTGGGAACAATTAATTGTAAAAACTACTTGTGAATCTTGTCAGCTCTTGTCGTTACCATTAATTGTTTACTGATAACCAGTAATGAGCTTGATGTTTTACAGAGAAGTAAGAATAAGCTATTTTCATTCAATAGCATAATAATTTTGAATCTGCATTTTTATTTTGGTATCTTAACAGGTGACTGCAGAATTGTCAGACACAAAGATCGTTGAAATCAATGTTCACATTTCTAGTTGTTGCTATCAGTGGGTTTTCAATCACACCCTGGAAGTTTTTGGATTGTCATGCACATTTGTTGGGTATTTGTCTCTGTAGAGCTAGAAACTATACCCACTGGATGAAATATGTTAATCTTTATTTAGGTCATACCTCCACTGAAGTCAGATAATCTTCACTAAATAATTCTGATCATCACACAATCCTGCCATACTTTCAGGTAAACTTATTTATTTGTATGTAAGAACAGGTTTTTTTTCATAACCAAGCTGATATTTTAATGTGAAACTGTAAGTAACCTACAAAAACACACCCCCACAATCTAAAAGGCTTTTTAAAAGGAAAATAAAAGACTTTAACATAACTAGAGCTGCTCTTCATTTTTAAAATGTAAATTATCCCTTAAATCTAACTTTTGAAGTCATCATTAATTGCCTCACAGGCCTCATTTTACATTAATTGTGCCTTCATAAAACACTCTCATTGAAAACCTAATACATGTAAAGATTCTTCCCAAATTAAATTGTCATTACTTTCCTTCCTCTTTCAGCTAATTGCTTCGTTATGTACTTTTAAAATTGTTTTGTTCTGCAGGGATTAATTTTGCATGTATCTTCATGAGCTGTGAAACTTTTATAGTGTACTGTTAAACTACACACGGTGTGCTGCAGGAACTATTCTCCACCTGTGTCACTTGGAGAAGACACATGTCAAGGGTCACTGAAGGCTCATGGCTCCATTCAGTTCTCCTCCAAACGTGTCTATCTCATTGCCAGGCCCAGTAAATAACCCATACATCAATCACTGCTTTGCCAAGTTTAAGTCACCAACAGGAAGTAAAAGAAATCACTTTTTGTCTTAAGAAGCACAAAAGCAGGAGACTGAAGAACAGGATCACCACTGGTTTAGTACTCATGGAGCAATGTGCTGTGCTGGCCATCTTTGATGTTTTCACCTTTCTCTCCCTGACCACAGCTACACTTAGAATGATCAGATTTGTTAATCCTGCACTGTGACTGAAGACCCGATCACAGGACAGAACATGCCGAGTTGGGAGGGACCCACAAGGATCATCGAAGTCCAACTTCTGGCCCTGCACAGGAAACCCCAAGAGTCTCACCATGTGTATTAGAGCATTGTCCAAACCCTTCCTGAACACTGTCAGGCTGGTGCTGTGACCATTTGCTGGCGAGCTGCTCCAGTGCCCAACCACCCCCCGTGACAAATCTTTTCCTAATACCCCACCTAAACCTCCCCTGACTCAGTTTCAGGCCATTCGCTTGGGTCCTGGCACGGTCACCACAGAGCAGAGATCAGTGCCTGCCCCTCCTCTTCCCCTTACAAAGAAGTTGTCAGGACAGACTACTAAATCGTTCTTGCAATACTAAAAACAGTCAATGAAATTAAATTGAGATAAACAACAAATATGCAACCTTCCCAGCTTAGATCACGAAGACTTGTAATACCAGAAGGTACAATGGCAATGACACGGTGCCATGATTTGAAAGTGCAGGAAGGCATTAAACATGAGGCTAATAATGCACTAATTAATTTGCATCTCACCTGAGATTTGTAAGTGTATATTGACTTAAACTGTTCTACTTCTTCCCATATCACTATAAATAACAATTTCCTCTCATAAAACATCAAGATATCTATATTACTTCCTAGCTGGTAATGTGCAATCCCACAGGCACAGTTGGTGAAGAAACATTTGTGAGAAATGTCCAAGTGCCTCCTTGTTCTTCCTTGTACGGTATAGTGATGCCCCATGTTAGCTGCTGCTGTAATACTTTCCTTTCCTGTGGGATCAGCTAATAAAATGTCCTCTCCCCAGAAATAGCAAAAACACAAAAATGATTCACTGGTAATGTATAATTACACATGCTGTAGCTGCATGTTACCTGCTGAGGCATTCATGGGCAGAACAGGGGGAAAAACAATTATTCCAATGTAGGACTGACTGAAACCAGAACAAGCCAAAAAAAGCCAGTTTCTGGTAATGTCATGACTGGTAGAATTTGGAGGCATGACAATTCCTTACTTTATTCTCAATAGAGCCTTTCTTTTTTAACCTGTTGGAATTACAAGCCGGTAAATAGACAATTTTAGTCTGTGTCATCTTGGGATTCAGATTGTTAACACAGTGAGGTACTTTGCAAAAGAAAATTAACCTCAGGAATAATCCTGTGCACACTGATAAGCCACTACTGGTGCAGTGCCTACACGGGGTGCTAGGCAAGTGCTTATGCCATACCTGCACTGCCAAGGAATTATTTTTGTCTTGGTGAAAGTGTGGGCTTTGAAAAGCATTGGCTACATATTGTAAGAAGTAACACTTGGTCGATCTTTACAATTTTTTTCTTTCAGGCTTCAATCTCGAAATAGTCTCCTCTTAATTCACAAAATGGATAAAAGCAAAATAAACTTCTCTCTATTTAAAGCTTTAATGCAAAGTTAAAGAGAAATCATTATCTGAAAAAAACAGTATTTAAAAGTTATCTCAGAGTAACAATTAAGGATATTTCTATTTTATTCTCAGTCCTTTGCCTTTGCACATCACCAACCTTGTACTGTTGAGCAGCACTTGTGACCACGTACTAAGGATGTTTTCAGTACAGCAAATCATTCCCTAGTGGCAAAGGATATTGGCCTTCTTACTGAAAACAAGCTAAAAACATGGCTTTAAGACTACAACAAGTGATGATAGCTGCAAGTGCAAGAATGGGGAACGTCTTGATTAGTTTTCCTGAGGCATATTTAGGGAAGATCCACACTGCTCAGTGGAGTGCCACGAAGGGAGGCCCAGCAGCAAGGACAAAACAGGACACCAGGCACACATGACACATGCCACTGCTCTTTCTCCATGCAAGCAGTTCCACAACACAGCAGCTTGGTGACAAATCCCCTCACCTTCTTTGTTCATACCCAGACATTTCTACCTCTTGGCACACCAGCCTGTCAATCTGCCTAACAAAACAATTTGTGAGCAGCACGGTAAAACACAAACTCATTAACATTAAAATTAGCCCCACATTAAAAAAAAATAAATGAAAGTTTACTGAAGCAGAGATGTTCAGAGGCAGCAGGTGTGGAGCAGACCACTGTGCTGGCAGGGTCAAAGCACTGGTGAGCTGCTGCAAGAATGAGAACAAGAGCATGGCAAGGAGAAGGAGAAAACATAACCAGTGTAGCCTATGTGCTGTGAAACTACACTTGAGCCTGAACACTGCTGGTGTGGTTTAACATTATTCTCAGCCTAAACCCAAAACACGGCACTGTTCCAGCTACTAGGAACAAAATTATCCCCACCCCAGCCATGCCCAGGACAACTGTGCAAAGGCTTTCCTTAATAAAACCAGACATCTATTTACATGCAATATATTCACGGGTTCATGTAATTTATGGCTCGTGTTAGGAACACTGACAGGTAAAATTGCTGGAAACTTCTAAGGAAAGAGGAAAAAGGGCAAAATGTTTCCACATAAACATGGAGATTTGGGGGTGTAAATACCTTCATTTGCTTGTGATTAACAAAAAAATCACTATTGCAAAGGCAATATGATGAGAAAGATCTCAGGTGAGAAACAAGCAGGATACAGAACACTGTGGATTGGAAATGGCTGGAATGTGCAAGCAGCCATCAGATCCTATGCACCAAACAGGAGAGACTCACTTATCTAGCTGGCAATGAAAAATCATCATGCCAGAAGTACATGGGAGGTTAAAGAAAAAATGAGCTAGGTAAGACCCAAAAACACATTAAAAAACCCCAAACAAACAACAAAACAAGACCCACCCAAAACAAACAAATAATAGAAGTTAACTTCTGGAATTTAGAAAACAATAGATCAGAGAGAGGCATGACAGACTTCACATCTGCTTGCTTTGCCACAGAGGGACCCTAACATACGGAAAATACCCCAAAGAACACTGGGACTATTTTCTGCTCAAATAACTCATTTCTCCATCTCCATTCATTAACTGCATTCCTCTAGTTCTCCACCAACAGAAAGAGCATCAGCTTCTTCAGGCAAGCAAGAAATAAAAGCAACTGCAATAATATACTGTACAAAAGTATCATGCCATACTCACTCTAACTATAAATGCAATTTTGCTCCTGGGACAGCTGATGTGAAGTCCTGATAAACCATTTTGTGGGAGAGCCTTTACCTTCTAATAAAATTTCCTCTTAGCCACTTAACAGGGTCACTATATCCTTGTGAACATGAATTTGTCTGCAAGCACAAAGTCTTTGTGACAGACAGAATTACTCTCAGGCAAAGCCTGGGCTTGCACTCCCTTGATTCTGATGATGATACAGTCTGGGACCTGAGGCACATCACTGAATATTTGTTAAGGCATCCCTAAAAGTGGCATAAATAACTTCTTGTAAGAGAAGAATAATACTTCTTGTATTTGGGAGCTTTATCAAGCACGTAGGCTGCTTTAAAAGGCAAAAGGATCGCTACAGGGTTGCTTTTGATAGAAAATCTTCTTCTGACTTCAGTAGGAATTGGAAGAGGCCTTTAAGAAGCCTACTAGACTTGAACCATGCAAAGCAGAATCTGACTGACTGCATCCAATTGATTGCAGAGGATTTGTAGGGTCTTCCATGGCCAGAAGTCCTGCCTGTGCAGGCACAACCCAGAAGCTGAGCCCAAATGACACTGAGAAACACCAGCCTTACACTCACATTCTTTTTCCACTTTAAGGCAGTTACCAGCAAAGTTCCTGCTTGGTCACATGGATAAGAATGTGATTCCAATTTGCCCTCCAAATGCAATCTGGTCATTTAAAAGCACACTTAAGGCCATTCAATTGGGAATGATTGAACATAACCGAAAAGAAGCATCACGCATTCTAATGTGAATTTACAAATATGATGCTGCTTCACAATCTTTCAAAAATCACAGTTAAAGTGATTGAAATGCTCAAAGAGGATTCTATCAAGTCTTGCATCAACCAGCCTGTCTTTTTTGTCTTATGGGGCAAATAAATAGCTTTGCAAGAAAACGTTTGCCCGAGGAGTAAATAAAGTGTTTCTTCTAAGAATCAAATGCATTTGTGTTTTGAACTCATCTGTCATCTTCTAGCTCAAGGCAAAAGATCTCTATTAATATTTATTTAATAATATATGTTTAATGTTCTATCAATGCTGTTACAAAGCCACAGACAAGGGTAAAAACCTTAGAAGTTAAAATAATATTCCAAATCAGAGACCAACAGCACAAAAGAAACAAATTCTTCAGAATCAAGAGAATAAGCCTCCAAAGTCCTGTTTTCAGTGGCTTGTTGTGGTTTAGCAACAATGGATACTTCAAATACAGTTTCCAATAGTTGGGGATTTTCTTGCACTCATACAACACAAATAACTAGATATTTGTGCAGATGATGAGGTGACAAAAATAACTCCTAGGTGAGGATAGTGGGAAAAGTCCCCATTTTGTCAGGGTCTAATTCCTCACAGCAGTTTGGCTCACAGTAGTTTTACATCCTCTGGAACAAAATCAGTAATATAAGGACACAGGACTGTGTTCTACTTAACATGTTTAAGATAAACAGGTAAGCTCAAATGATCCTAACACCTGCTGCCATTTCTGCAGTCAAAAATAAACTCTCCAGTTCCTCTACATGTTTGCACTTACAAGCCTATGCATAAGATTTTCCTAGCAGGCCAGTCTGGAGAGACAGTGCCTGCTTGTCCATTATCCTGCATGATAATTCTTATAACACAGCAGAATATTAGAAAAATCTAGATATTTCTTAAAAGAAGGAAAATGGCAATGAAAGATGAGGTAGAGTGAGTAATATGTAGTCATAGATTGGAGAGCAGCATTTTAAAATGGAAGCATTATTTATTGCACTAATACTGCAATTATAATGTAGTTTTTGTAGGACAATGACTATTGTGATGAAGTGATTCATCATCGGCCTCACAAATGAAAGCGACACAAGTAACCTAGAGCTGTTCCAGTGCCCAACCACCCTCTGGATGAAAAACCTTTTCCTGTTATCCAACCTACAGCTCCTGTGACACAACATTCCCTCGAGTGCTGTCACTGGTCACCGGAGTGAAGAGATCAGTGCCTGCCCCTCCACCTCCTCTCCTGAGAATGCTGAAGACCACAACGAGGTCTCCCCTCATTGAGTCTCATCCTTGTATGATCTGGGACACACTGAGGATTGTGAGAAGAGCTGGTAATAAACTGCTAAAAGATCTGTTTATTATAGCTCTGTAATTTGCTTTCATACAGCCAGGAACGAGGATCCAAGCCAGCATAAAGTCAGATCAGGCAGCATATATTATGCTACCTTGCACGCTACAATCTGTTCCAGATGAAAGTATTTTATGTAGGTCAGGCACTGCTTCCCTGGAGACAGACAAAAAGCCATAAGGAAATCAGAGCAGTGTCAGGCCTTACTCCAGTGATCCAGCCTACTCTGAAATTCCAATTATGCAGAGATTCGTGTCTTTCTGGTCTTGTCCATCAACATACCAACAATCAGTTCCTGCAAGGCTAACTATTGCAGACCAGACAGGGTACACCTCATGATGCAAACCAAGAGAAAACTCCTTGCATTCATCAGGAAACAAGAGTTTTTTGTCAGTGGAAAAAAGAATGGAAAAAAATCAAAGTGACGTTAATTTTCGATTCATCGCAACACTGAGCTGCAAAATAAGTTTTTGGGAACAGAAGGCAGCTCTCTGGCCCTCACAGTGAGAAGAATGGTGTTATTAAAAGAAGCAGTCTTGCATTTCTCTCTCCCTTTCCTTAAAAAATGTGCTCTAGTGTTGCTGAAAGGAGGTCTGTGCTTCACTTGGGCTGAAATAACTCTTTATCTCTAACAGGTGGAAGAAAAAGAATTTCAAGAAACCAGAAGTAAAAATAAGTATTTTTTGTTGTATCTTGCTGTCTCAGGAAAGAATTCTATATTCTTACAGTAAGTTCCTTTTTTGCTATTGTATAGCAGCATGCTTTTATTCTGGCAACTAAAAGGCACAAAACACAACGTTACCTTCCTCTAACATTTCATAGCAGGGTTCAGAATTTCGTTTTATAACACACTGCACCATTTTTCATTACCATTATCTACCTAAGAATTCTTCTCTTATCAAAAACCTAAGAGATCGTCAAAGAGAACAGAAAAGTATTTAGCTGAGACGAGATACAGAAAGAAGTACAAAAATCACACAATACTGCATTATAGTAAACAGGTGAAGAATATATGATGGAAAAAGAAAATATGTACATTTATGCACTTTATGAATATCTTAATTCCCTTCCCTCTGGAAGGCAGCATAAATGCCTCTATATTCTACTTTGCTCCACAGTAATTATCCTAATTTAAATAAACCAAGTAATCTAGAAAGGTTTTTCCCATCATACCTGTGAGACACTATCCTCCTTACTGAATCTGGGATCACAGGTAAGCAGGGAGTTTTAGGTATCAATTCTGCAAAATTCTAGCATTGTTACCTGAATGAAAGAACAATCCTAAATTCTGTACTTGTATCCTTGTCCCAGATTAAGTTCTGTAAAGAGAGCTTTTGCTCTTTTTCCCCCCCTCTCTCCTCAAATAAATTTATATGTCTGCAGAGCTGTGGATCTCCTTTTTATGCCATCATCCATATTTTGGACTGCTTTTCCCCCCAGCAATAAGAAGCAAACTGTATTTAAATGTAAGCCACCAGTATTGGCTAAAAATTTTCCTTACCCTGATTCCGAGCTCCACATTTTCTCCTCCATATACTTCCATGCCTTCATCCAGTAATCCAATCTCTTGGAAATACTCTCTATCTACTATGAAGCATCCAATCAATGCAGGACTTCTGGAAGAATAAACCAGCAGCAACCAAAATTAGCAAATAAGTTATGAAGAATTTTATTACTCAGACACAGATTGTATTTATCATTGCTGCTGCAGCAAAGCAGATTCTTAAGAAAGTATTTCTCAAAGGGTCTTTTTTAGCCTTGCCTTCTAATATTCTTAATTCTAAAGTGAAATGAACACCACTGAAGGAAACTAGAATCAAATTATTGGACATAAACATTCACCAGAGGAGGAAGGATTTCAGTGCTAACAGTGTGAGATCCAGGAACCCCAGTTTTGTTTCTGAGGCATCAGCCAGTGTAGTCTCTTGCTAAGTCCTCAGGTCTCTTGTCTGTGACAATTGCAAAGGATACCCACTGATGCACAGTTCTGTGTGTTTAGCCAGAAGCCAGGTTCAGCTAGAGCTAAAAAACTTGTGTCTGTAAGCTGACATAAGAAAGAGATTATTTCTTGAGTAGGACCATCCAGATAAGGTTTTTTAATAGAGAATCAAGAAAAGTCTGCCTTTACCAGCCTGGTGTAACATTAGTCCATTGTCCTGAGCCAAATTTAAACAAGTCACAAATCCTTACTGGATCAGTAAGCTCTATTTATGTCATGGTCTGAACCAACCAATTTTCACTGTACAGAACCAATTTTAATAAGGTAAGAGTTCAGCCACAGAGGATACAATTTTACCTTTATGAGATGCAGTGGAGAAGGATACAGAGTCATGTAGCCTTTTCATTTTTCTTCTACCTTATAATGCACAATTGCAAGAAATAAAAATGTATTTTCTAATTATTATGCTGGTATCAGGCACTCTGGTAATGACAGGATATTAATTAGCAGTCCAGGGGAAATCACCCTGCTTTTATTGAGAACACTCAACCTACAGCTAGTGTACACATCTGCTTTCAAATAGATTATAGGCTGTCTCAATCACAAACTGCACAATTCTACAGAAATCTATGTATATGAATGCCTCTAAGCGCTATAGTACCCACTTTATAACAATGAAAGACTGTTTCTGATGTATTTATTAATGAAGAAAATAGCAGTTTACATCAATACAAAAGTTATGCTTCTTTTATCATAAGGTACTTCTGCTTTTGATGTTGTTTTTAAGTATTTCTCAGAGCACCTGCTCCCCTTCGCTCTAATTCTAAAAGCATAATGGAGGCATGATAGAAACCATCCATCAGTACACATGGCTTTGTTTGTTGGTGTGTTTGTTTTAATTATCCAACACACACAAGCAGCATATTGCACTGAATTAAAAAAATGTGCCAGGGAACGGTCGAGAGAACAAACCTGAAATTCAGTATTCATAAAGGACACTCACTCCCCAGTCCTCATACAGAACAGAGTTTTGGGGTAAAATGGAAGGGTACATTTGCTCATTATCCTGTGTTTAAACACTTTTAATTTTAAAAAATCATAATAATTAATCTATATAATTAATCATAGGATCATAGACTGGCTTGGGCTGGAAGGGACATTAAAGATCATCTCATTCCAAACCCTGGCCATGGGCACGTACATCTTCAAATAGATCAGGATGCTGAGAGCCCCATCCAGCCTGGCCTTGAACACTTCCATGGATGGGGCATCCACAATTTCCCTGGGCAACCTGTGCTAGGGTCTCACCACCCTCACAGTAAAGAATTTCATCCTGATATCTAATCCAACTCTGCCCTCTGTCAGTTTGAAGCCATTGCCTCTTGTCCTATCACCGCCTACTTACGTTCCTTACCAGCTTTCTTGGAACCCGCCTTTAGGTACTGGAAGGTGCTATAAATTTCCCTGGAGCCTTTTCTTTTCCAGGCTGAACAACCCCAACTCTCTCAGCCTGTCTTCACAGGAACGTTTTTATAGCCTTAACAGAGTTCATTATCAGCAATAACTGTTTCTGATGATGTGGAAATTATCACCCCTTTTTTACATTTGTCTGTGGAAAACCTGTTAATTTTTATCTCCTACTTTCCAATTCTAGCTCCTGGTCATGGGTCAGTGCAGTTCAGAGTGTGTTAAGCTGGCAGAACCTGAGAAAAGTGCCTGCCTGTAAAGACAAGAGCTACTGGATGAAAAATAGCTGCCAGTGCTATTTGAGGTTCTGCTTTTCAGCTGGTGAAAACAGTGTTCACACTTTTTTACTGCAGGAACCATGACCACAGGTACCAGCGGTCTCCTTGGAATGAATGTGTATCTACAAGAAAGGTTTGCAATCCCAGCAGAGCTGCTGAGTGGGTTCAGAGGCAACTACTCCCCTCCCTGAGACAAAGGTATTGTTCTGGATCAGCCTAACAACACTCTGGACATGATAATAAAGCACAGACCCAGACCATCCCAAAGCAAGGACCCGATACAGCCTTTGCTCACAGTGTCAGTGACCAACCATGAACTCCTAGGATACAGCACAGCTGTAAATGTATGTGACAGCATTATAAAGAATACAGCTGTCAGATCAGCTCTGTTTATATAATGTAACTGCAAAGAAAATTCCATTTCTGGCCTGTTAGCACCAAATTAGCAGGCAAAACATTTGGAGAAAGCAGTGCTGCTGAGCAGCCCTGCCTATCACTCCACTTTAGCAGGAAACCTATTTAAAAGATCTACTGAAAACAAGAGTTTCCTTTAAAAAGACCTACTGAAAACAAAAATTTTCTTGATGACTGTGTAGGTGTTAAGGACAAAGCTGAAGAAGGACAACTCAAGGACATTCAAGTACTTGGGACATTCAAGTACTTGAACTTTACAGTCAGTAAAACCTATGATCTCCTACCACACATAGGAGAGCACTGCTAGTGACACCCTAATTTAGGCCACTGTTACCTTATTGGAGCAGTTGTGTTCTCCAGTTTCCACCAGGACTTAGGAGGGTTCAGATACCGGCACCACAGCTCCCAGTCAAACCCTTGTGCTGAGAGGGGATACTCCTCTATTTCAAAACTGTCATACTTAATGTTATCGAATGATGGAGAAATTACTCTCTTTCTGTTCTCTTTTATCCTGGTGAGCACTGGTTCAGCCCTAAATAAAAAAAGGAAAAAACCAAGAAATACAATGTTAAGATTACATCAGTACAAGCATAGCACTGATGGAAATCACAGAATAGTTTGGATTGGAAGGCATCTTTAAAAATTATTTAGTCCACACACCAAATAAACAGCAGCTTATGCTGTATTTTTCAGAAAGAGCAAAGGCTAAAGCTGCTACCCATTCAGAGCCCTCTCTACTTTGAGATGGAGTTTTGACAGTGCAGGTTTTGCCCCAAAATAACACACTGCAACATTTTCTCTAGGATGCCCTATTGTTAACCTTGATTTCAGCTGGTGGATAGAAGAAATGAGTATCTGCATATCAGAGAGCATTTATACCCTTGCTACCAAGTAACAATAACTGCAGGCTCTCAACACTATCAAGGACATCAAGATCATAGTTAATAATAGATCTATCCTAGGGACAGAAGTTCCTGCCTTTTTACCATTGTTTTTACTTAAGAAGCAAGGGAGATATTACATGCAGACTGAACAACTTAAAATACATTATTTTAGTCATGTTTACTTTTGCAGAGTGGCCAAAATAACACCTCTTTGTTTACACTGCCAAACATAAAAGAAACATAATATGTTTAATGAAAAGAAGATACATTTGTCCTTCTGGGCAAAGGGCTACATTATTGGAGGAGGTTTTCAATGTGCAGTTTTCCAATATGATTGAAATACACTCTAATTAGATCAGCAGATAACTCAAACCATAAAAATGGATCTTGATCACATCACACAGCACAAACACATTTTTCCTGCTCGTGTCCATGATGATGTCTGAATCTTCATTAAAAAGCTCTGAATTCTAACTCACCCTCCAAACACAGGAGGAAGGCCACTCAGTAATTTAACACCAGTGCTCGGAAAAGGTCCCTGGGTCAGAGAAAGGGAAGGAAGCACATACCATCCCACATTGAATTCCACGTGGGCATCGAAGAGCGCGACGACCGGAGCGGTGGCCGCTCTCCAGCCGCTGACCCGCGCGCGGATCAGCCCCTCCTGCTTGCTGTGCCGGACCACCTTGATGAAACCAGGCTTGTGGGCATTCACCTCATCGACGTACTGCTGCAGCTTCTCCTTCAGCTCCTCTGCAGAAGGGAAAGAATTAGGTGTTAGCACGGAGTGTCAGCCTGACAAGATGTAAAAATCTGTTCTTCCAATAAAACAAGAGTAGCCTTCACATAGCTACTCAGAATTCTTAAATAGTCAGGCTAAAAGGAGGCAAACGAAAAAGAGAAGGACCATTAATTATATAGCAATAAAAAAAAATTCAGATGTAACTATTTAGCCTACATGACTGCCATCAGAATCCTGGCACTGCTTAACAATAACATGCTACAAAAAGAAGTGCCATAGCTACATAAGAGAATATTATATTACTGTAAAAATAAACAAGGCACCTGTCTCATATTTTCAGAAAAAAAAAAAAACCTGCCTAAGTATTGTCTGTGAAACTTCTCTACCAATATTTCAGTAAAAAAAAGAGAAGAATAAAATCAATTATTTTTCCTCTTTCCCTTTTTCCTTCTCAACTTTGACACCTGGTTTCTGTCTTGACTAAACGGTTCCACAACTTTTGCTCTTAGAACAAAGACCAGTAAAAGCTCTGGAGGAGAATCATTCCTAATTAAAATATAACAATTTTTAAATCAACAGCTATTATAACTCTGGTTTAAAGACCACTGCATGAGAAAATACAATATATGGAGTAGAAATACTGTGTTCACTGTTATTATTAACTGAAAGCACTGTTCACTCTATTCTTTATTAGCACTCCTATGTTGTATTTACATTATGGTATCACTCTGAATTCCCTCTGGGACAATAAATTCCCTTTATTCTGAATCTCTCCACAAATCCAGGAATGCCTTTGCTGTGATGCAGAATAACGCTCCTGTGGCTATAATGCTAAACTGGGCATTATCAAATCTGCATTAAAGCTCAATGCTGACTAGTCCTTTCTGTGAAAACTTGAGCAAGCCACTTAACTTCTCCTGAGGAACAGGCTCCCCAGGGAAGTGGTCACAGCACCAAACCTGAGTTCAGGAAATGTTTGGACAACCCTCTCAGGCACATTCTCATGTGAATCTTGCAGTGTCCTGCATTGAGCCCAGGCAGCTTCTCAAACCATCAGCCTTCCACTCCAGGAGCTGGTCACCTCAAACAGACCTGGACAACAGGCATGCTAGGATGGTTAATGGCACAGAAAATTAAAAGCATGCACACTTTATGAGACACATTAAAAATTCATCCTTGGAAAGGAGGTGGGTGTGTCCTCTCTTGAGCTGACAAAGAGGAACAAAGCTCGTCAAGTACAAAGACTCCTTAAATTCATTCCTATTTGTAAAGACTCTTGGACATGCACCAGGTATGATGCAGCTGGTGCCACAAGCCTGGCAGGACTGTGCATGCCACGTACCTTTGGGTCAATGAACTCTGCATGAAACCAGAGAATACCACAGAAAAGTCCTGATACTTAGACGTTTTCATAAAAACAATTAAAAAGAAATAGCCCGCTGATCATGTCCATCACAGCATTTAAACTGCAGCAATATTTTAGGAATTGATTGGATATATTCCCAGAATTTTCAACATTACATTGCCAATATCTATTCAATTTGTTTGTCTGTGACTGCATCACCTGGAATAAACAATATGAGCTACTTACATAGCATAGAGCACTATTCTAATTTGTATTAGACTTGCTGCTTATTGATCAATACGCTTTTTCTCTTTTATAAAGTAAAAAAAGCCCCCATATTAATTTCTATCATGCTTGTGCCAAACCACATGCTCTTATTGCTCACCCCCTAACACAAAGAGATTTGTAGCAAGCACAGAGCTATCAAACCAACCACTAGCTAACAGCACATTAAACTGAAAAGAAGACATTTATGTTACTGTAATTCTATGCTCCTAAAAATAGCACTAACCCATTCTCTATTCCCAAAACGCAACACTGCGGAGGGTGAGTATCAAAACACAAAGATCAAAGCTTTGTTCTTGGTACAAGTGGCTGCTCCCAGCTTTGCAATATCAGGAAGTTTTATTTGCCACAACAATGCAGCATCACCGAGGATAAAATGTGTGAAAGGAAAGCAGGCTCTAATCAAGGACTCCAAAATCAGTAGCCTTGACAGAGTCATTGCTCCCTCAGTCACTCCATTTCAGTAAGTGGACTATTATTACTCCTGCCTTATACTTTTCCTAATGTGAGCTGACTTTAGAAGCTTGAGTAAACACAAAATCTATTTCGTAGCTAGGTGTAGAATGGAAAGAGATGGAAATGGAACAGAACCCAAACCTTGGCCTGCCACCAGCATGACTTCAGCTGCACATTTGAGCTGTGACATTTACTGGGCAGTGCAGGCTTCTGATTTTCTGGGTACATTGCACCTCTTTGCAAATGAAGTAACAGCCTGAGAGCATCTCAGGGGAACTTTGGAGGCTTACCCGTGGTCAGTCAGTATGGAGGAACCATCCCCTGGGCTTCAGGATCACCTCAGGTGGTTGAGGAAACTGCTGCTTTTTATCTCATCCTCAAGAGTGGCCCACAAGCAGTGACTGACTTAGTGGCATGTCCACAGGAGACAGAGCAGTATTTTGCAGTCAGGCACTTTCTGGCCTTTGTTACTTAAAACAGATCAGCTTTTCTCTGCAAAGGAAGAGTGCTGAGCAGAGCATTATGTACACCCTGTGTCTTACAAGACCTACCAGGCAGATTCTCCCAGAAGAAAAGATAAGGCTGTGGAAAAAATGGATCATTTTCACTCAGTCACGTGACAGAGAAGACATGTTAATGACGTTTAGAAAGTCACAACTTTGGAAAACACTTTAAAGATGCCCTAGCAAAAGGGTTCAGTCAGTTTTTCCCCCATGCATTCCACGTCTCCCTGAGTTTTACATGAGAAATGTGAGTTCAATTGTATTTGACAGTTCTAGAGCACCCAGCCCAAGTGGCCTGAATGATGGGACTCTCCCCCCAGAACTATTCATACACCTTGCAATGGCACTGATGGTCTTCAGCAATATCATTTTAACCCATGTTCTTTTTTTTTTCCTCTTCAAGATATGTTGCCTGAATAACAAACAGTCTTTTTCATTAATTATTGTGCTTCACTGCTTTATGCCACCATAGGGAGAAGACAGGGAATAAGCAAATGTGTCATCTTCAATACACTGTTGATTCAGTGTCTAATTATGGAAACAAACAGGCTCATAAAGATAGATGCATTTGCCTTTCAGCACAGAATCTTTCAAATAAGGACTCAATTTGACTAAGCTGAATGAGGCTCTGCAGTTGGAATGAAAGAGCAGCCATATATGGAATGGGAAAATGGCACTTGGAAATGTTGCACTCTACCACCTGTCTCTATATGGTACAGATGTCTGGAGAGCACAGAACAAGTCTCCTCACAAATGTACAAAACATAATTAGTGTGCCATAATTATATTTAATATTAACATAATTAAGTTCAAGCTCTTCTAAGAGGTTGTTTATTTTTAACAAATTGACAAAGATTTTGTTTGTCAAGTTCCCCTAACTCAGTATGACAAAGCAGTGCTAAAGGATTCACACAACTTTGCCTTCTTAGGAAGAGGCAGAAGCTGGACAGGATGGAGCAAGGAGCATGGTGAGTCAGAAGGCATCAGCCACCCCACTTTCTCAAAAGGAAAACCATCTACAGATCATGCTTTTTGTCCATTTGCATGAAGTGGGCTACCTTTTGCAAGCCTCTATCCCCCCTAAATTGAGCAGTGACCAAGCTCAATGCTCAGTGCTGTCAGGTGCCTCAGCCCCTTGCATCAGTGTCCTACAGCAGCTCTGGGTCTGTCTCCAGACTTCAAATTTCGAAGTAATTCATACAAACAGCCTTGCCATAAATAACAAATTACTGCCTCGCAGTCATGGATAAGGAGCTCAAAGAATAGCCAATTAAGGCTCACTTTCAGTAACTTTCATGCTTTAACATACTCCCACTCTGCTTAAATGAGCTCGCATCTCTCAGAACAACCACATCTATGAAGTCCCACACTATGCTTGGCTGAGACATGAATTTTACTGACCTTTTTCTTAGCTGTAAGTTTGCCAACAGAGCTAAAATAACAAATGTATAAATAAAATAACACTCATAACACTCTGCATTTTCTAAAGCCTAAGAGTCCCTGCTGACTTTGGCCCTGCAATGCATGCTGTGTGTTACTGCCATCTCGGCAAACCTTGTGCTTTTCCTTTGGGAAATATCTACTTCCACGTCAAAGGCCCAGGAACTTCCACGTCCCTCTTTACCTTCGCCCTTGGCACAAACATGGCTTCTTTTACCATGAAAGGAAAATAACTACTTTTCCATGCAGAACTAGATTTAAATTAACAATTGGCCTCCTTGCGCCAGAGACTATGGATTGACAAGTTATATGAAAGGGGTGAAATCCTGCCAATTCATTATTTCGTCTCTATGTGTTCACTGAGCTGCCCAGAAGGCACACTCTGGTCCCCAGGTAAAGAAAAGTGTTGGATATTTCCTTGGATCATAAAGGACACTTCTAAAGGCAAATCATTACAGCACCTGCAAGAATACAGCAGGAGCTTATGCCCGGATTTGGAGCCAAGCGACCACTGGTCAGCTTGCTTCTGGCAAGGATCCCAGAGCCTTCCAGAATTCCCTGTGCAGCAGGTCAGAATGGGATCCACTGCCCTGCAGCAAGGCACACCAGCCACCTGGCACAGCTCAAGAAGTCATTTCACCACAAGGGCTGCTGCCACAGTGGGAACATCTGTCTCATCAGGTACATCTTGCTTCTGCATGAAAGACCAGTAAACTGGCAAAAAGACAGAATTCACACAAGCCAATTAATTTTAAACCAAGGGTTTTCCATCTTTTTTACCTGATTATTTTTGGCTCTAAGTCTTAGGAACAGGAAGAGCTGCTTTTCCAACTTTTTAAACGTGTATTAACATTGCAAATTTACTTTCTGGCAAATAAAGAAAGCCTGTTATAACAGGCTTGTTGCAAAACCCCTCCTCTCTTCCCCTTCAGTCCCTCTGTAGCCAACCAACCTGAATTCATGTAATACCTTGAATTCATGGCAGCAGCTAGGCATATAAGAGAACCTGTTTTGCTGCACTTTATCTAATAGGATATGTGGATTATGTCACTTATTTCATATGCAGCTCAGTGCTTCATCGTTTTTATTTTTCTTACCTCTGGTCTCGTATCTTTCATGCTCAAGTGATCACCTCTCATCTCTGTAGCAGAAGCAGATAATTCCAAATGGAAAATATTTATAACCAGATAGAGGCATGTCATTTGTAATGCACATGTGTACAGAGAATGTCTGCAGCAGAGGGTAACAAAGCACAAGCAGATAAGGAGGGCCTGCTGTGCACACGTATTTAATAACCCTGTGTTATCTGGTCATAGATAAACCACCCAGGGGAAATTACCAACGTGATGCAAGGAACTGATCTGGACAGACATCAGAAACAAAAAAGCAGTGGAGTCCTTCTCCTCCACTCCCATACCTAAGTTGCTCTGTTGACAGAGATACATAGTCTAATCTCAGAAGTCCAAGCTATGCACATGTAAAGATAGAGAGTGTAATGAACTTTCACAGTCACAACCTTTGCATTCAGCAAGCCAAAGTCCCAGCTGCTATCAGACCTCCTCAGGTCTATTAAGATAAATTGCCCACTACAATCCATTCCAGCTCACATCTTGGTCTACAAGCCAAGGGTTTCCTTACTCTAGCACATGAACAGCACCCTTCTCCCACAGTAAAGGCAGGGAAAAGAAATGCATTTGCCCTCTCACACCCTACACACATGCAGTCTTTCAACTGCCCAGGACAATCTATACAGAGGAATGTGAAGCTTTCAAGGGGTTTGATAGGGTTTGCTTTGATACATTCTTAGCTCCTTCACAAAGATCTCTATCCTCGAAAGGAACTCAGGTGGGCATTTCACTGAATCCCTGTGGAAGGTCTTGCGAATCCTACAGCAAAAGCACAAAATACAGCAATTAAACACCTTTCAACAAAAAACAGGCTTTGCAGAAGAAATCTGTGCCAGCAACTCTTCCTTGAGCCATCTCATCTAGTAGACACATTCACGACTTAGGTTCCTTTTGGTTTTTTTCTAAATGATGTGTATTTCCAATCCCAGCCATGAAAATGTGATACCACACTTTAGATCATTAAGTCCTACATAGAAATATTGCTGTGTCTTAATAAATCCCAGAAGTATGGAAAGAACTACAAAAATTATCTTTTGGAAACTCTGACAGGTCAACACTGTTACACAGGAGGGGGATACTGAAAAGAGAAATATTATAGCTGTTATTTTTTGTTACAGCTAATCTTCTGGGGTAATGTCTTTATTACAAGAGCTGTAAATCCTTTTTATTTCCCTTCTATTATTTATTAAGTATTGTTTGAAGACAGCACTCGATTCATGTAAGAGGCATCCCATCTTAAGGATCACTGAGCACACATTCTAGCAGCAGTCTCCCAACACTTTGTAAGACAGAGATATAAACTGAGATGCCAGATGAATCTCTAAGGTGACACCAGAAGTTGCAGAAGGGGAGGAATAGAACCTGGATCTCTCAAATCCCAGGGCTGCACATTATCACTGCACGATTTCCCTAAGGCTGCAATCCTGCATTTTGAGTCATGGCCCATATGGAGCCCTGAGAACTCTGATTCAGAGCAGATTCAAGGGCTCTTCCATCACTGAGTCAGGATTAAGAGGCAGCTGATATCTGGGATCCTGCTAATGCCAACAGAAATGCACTGCACCAAAGGAACTGAACACTGCCCTTCCATCCCACCAACAATGGGAGACTCGTGTGCTTATCTCTGAGTACAGAGCAGAGCTTTCTAAAGGGAGGTGTTAACATTCAGAGAGGAAAAGAAAACAAATTTGCTCTCAGGTGAACATTCCAGCTCTTTAAGAGGCAAGGCAGGACTAATAAAAAGGCACCAAACGTGTTTTCTTAGATTGCCAGTCAAGTGTGCATGTGTGGAACATGCCAACACAGCTACACACGGGACGGGGACCTCCCAAGCACTGCCACTAGCTGCCACCAGCCACCCAGACACCAGAGGGACAAAGGCTGCCATGTATCCCTTCAGGGCCCCACCTAGAATCCTAGAAAGGTGCTTAAACTTCCAAGTATCTTTAAGTACAAGGCTAATTATATAAACGTAATGGTTCCACTCGATGTACAGGTGGCTGGATGCTTGAATTAACCTCAGCAGGAACAGAGTCCCACTCCAGCTGTCAGTGCATGACTGCTTCCCCTTTAGGGGCTGTTACTGGAGGGATCATGGCTGCAATAATGTGATCAATGAGGGCAGGAATAAGCACTGTTGCTGAAATCAGATATTCATATCACATCTGATGCAGGAATCACTTCTGATGGTTATTTGGATACAATAGTTTTAGAAAAGGGCTGTAGAGTACAAGGCATTAGAAGCACCAAGAACATGCATTAGAGCTGACACAGTGATATGATGCACTGCTGGAATAACCTCAGCCAAAATTCTGAGTTCGTTTCATTCCTTGGTATTCCTGGATTCATCTGTAAAATGACCTTTAAATGTTAAAAGAAGTGCTTGAGAAATGCATTCTAGTCCCAGTTGTTTCCAGAAATCCAAATAGCACTTTTTTTTTTTCAAATACACAGCATTTAATTCTAATCTATTTCTCGGATGTGTGAGGAAAATCACTATTCAGAAAAGAAACTAAATGCCTGAACAGAGGCAGATCAGATTGTATAAATCAAGAAAAATACAATCTAAAGAGCACATTAGAAACCTCTGTACTTTCGTTACCATAAGCTGCAGCAAGCTGCTCACAGTACTGTAAACTTGATAAATAATCATGACTCCAAGAAACAGCGAGGCACTTCATGTTGTGATAACACATTCATAAGGAAAAAAACCCTGCCAATTAAAACCCAGTAGCCCAAGTGTAACTACTTTATTTCTGGAGCAGATTCTGAGGAAATTAGTCACATAAGTTGCATTTAAAATGGAATATACAAATACTCAGTTAGAACTGTATGAAACAAAGCTGCTAATATTCCTCTCTGGATTAAACCTCTCTGTAAAGCTGAGAACAGGACTATGAAAGGAAGAGGAACAGAAAGCAATCACCGAATACTTGTTGGAAGGGGACCTGTGCAATCCAATCCTTGACTCAAAACAGGTCCAATTAACAATATGAAACAATATTCACTGTTAAATAGTTATTTAAAAGAATGGCACAGAGCATTAAAAGGTTTTGATTTTAATAAACAGAACTAAGCCTTGCATGCCATGTTGATTTTTATTAAAATCTTACATGATATCAGAAATTATAATCTAACTTTATATTTATTGCATAGAATCCCTTCCCCGTGAGCAAACCAACATGCACAAAACCTGATGATACTATGAAAGCATCCTCAAGGGTCAGGACAGCAATAATACTATTTCACAATGCCTTTTTATTTTCCTTTAACCTTGCCCAAATGCAGAGTTACATTTGGTAAGTTTTGATTTTGACTGAATGACTCTTACTGTACCAGACAATTCCTACAGAACAGATGCAAACTGTTCTGTCCATATTCCAAGCCAGAATGATTGATTTCTTGGCTACCTGTGATCATGTTGTGTGTGACCAGCTATCAACTTCTCCTTTCAAAGGCCACTTGCAGACAAATGCAATTCACACAGCAGCAGCAATGCAGCACCCAATCCACCAGGGAGAAATACAGCCTGCCTGGGCAGGAGGGCCCTTATCAGCAGATGGGATTAGTTCACAAAAAGGACTTGTTTTTATATTAGCAGAGCTTCAGTCACACAAGATGTTTCTCAGAATAAATATAAAAGCAAATTATCCCAACATGAGCAATTTTTGTTTGTTATTCTAATGGCTAATACATTCTCTGGCAATACAGACAGAGTAGATCAGGTAATACCCCTTGCAGGTAAAAATTTTACATGGGAAATACTGGAGTCCATGAAGTCAATGAGAACTTCTCATAGAACATTATTCTATGTCTGCAGCCCAAATGTAACATTACACATGATGTCAGTGGAAGCGCAAGTTAAAATCACACCTCTTAAAAGCCAGCTCTCACACAGCCTCTTATTTTGTCATACAATCTTGAAAAGTTCTGCCAAACACAATTTCTTACCTGCACAGCCATCAAATCCTGCTCACCTGGCATAAAGGGAAGGAACAGGACCTACCCCATCACCTGTCAAGCAGGCAAAGAGCTGCCTTCTTAGTGCACTTCTACAACCCTTCGAGCAATGTCACCTCAATGACATTGCCAAGGTCATTTGGGACAACTTGGGAGGCAGTTACTGTGCTATGTAAGGCATAGCTTTTAATTCACATAATTTTGAAGAACTTGGAAGTTGCAACTGCTCATTTTTGAAACTTCCTAAGGCATGGATAAAATCCAAGTAGTTTTTACGCCTGTAAATCCCCCATCCAAATCAGAAATTATTTGGTTGGAATACCGTAAGAGCCACAGGGTTTGTTTCCATCTGAAGACAGAAACTGGTTTTTTGGAATTATCAACTATGAACATTTTCAAATTAAAGCAACAAATTCTGGCTTGCTTCTTTCCTAGCATATTTGCTTACTCCTTAGGAATAACACAGTGCTGGGACAGTGCCATTTGGTAGCTGTGGAAAATCTCTAAATCCAGCACGTATGATCTCCAAGAAAACTGTTTATTACGCTACTGTATCATCCACTACTTCCTAAAAATCCTGAACTCCTAGTCTTAAAAGAACACAATACCATAGAATTTGGATCTTTAAACATATCAGCATGTAGCAAATTACTCCAAGTCTTTCACCAGTTACTATAGAAAATTTCTCTGTAGGCACCTAATCACAATCAATCCATTATTTCTAAATACATGTTTCAGAGTTAATTGTTATATTATAACTGCTGTTCATGCCCTGCCTTTTTGCATCAGAAACACATGAGGGACAGCAGCAGCACTCCTTATGTTTTCAGAACAAAAAAAAAAAAAAAAGGCTAGGCATTAAAAATAGCTCAGGCAGTAATTTGAACTAAAATTCATCATACCTTTTCAATTCACAACACAGGACCAGCACTGCTGTTAGCATCCTATTGCAGTCTGGGAAAGATTTGGTTAAATTCTGCTTAATTGGGAGTATGTTATTTTAAAACTAAAGTGTGTTAATGTGACTGTTAGCATGCCTCCCAGCAGGGTGGAAACCCTGCCTGCATAAAACATGCAGACACAAAAGCACACACCAGCCTTGCCTTTCCTGCTCCCTAGAAGCAACTGGCAGGAGAGTCAGTATTTTTTTTTTTTTACATTATAAACAGTAGAAGTGTATTTTCACTGTGCTGAAGCAAGACAGAATCCCACCAGCTGCAGGACTCACTCCTGGATTTACACCCAGGTGAGCAGCTGGAGGCTCAGGTGAGTGGGTTGCTCCAGGTTTCTGCTTTGCTCTGCAGATGGCTGGAACTTCAGGGAAGGACAGCTCCTGTTCCTGACTACAGGCAGCAGGCTAGGCTACCTACTCAAGCTCTCTTTTGTCAGCAAAAGCAGAGCTGGTTGGGCTGGCTGAGAAAGCAGGAGGAAACCCACAGCAGTTCTTGACCTGCTGCCTGGCATTCCACAGGTTCCTCTCTCTGGATGGGTCATGAAACGACAGCCAAGCACAGCAGCTCCTGGCATGCTGAGGGTGAAGGTCGCAGGAAACGGACTGACATCAGAAACACCACCTGGGCACTGAAATGCCTCACATCCTGGGAGATCTCACTAAAGAAAACTTCCATAGGGGAAGATAATGCCTAAATTTAACAAAAACATTTTAAAATCTTCTTACTTCATTTTTTTTTTTCAGTAGGTATTAGGCAAATGAGTTGAGAATACTCTTGAATTACAGTGCCTTCTGCTAATATTTAGATCGATTAGATCAGGTTTGTTTAACATTTGTATTCTGGTAGAATTCACAATAATTCCAGTTTGTTTCCTTTCTCTCTCTCTTTTTTGTCATTTAATTTCAGCCTTCTACTTCAAAATTTACCTTCTGAAGCAGGGCTTGAACACCTGTGGTCAAAGCAGAGAGACACTTGGGACCCGTCAGTCACTGCCTATTAAGGACAACCCAGGATGTGTAAAACTGATTGCTCATGTGGAAAACTACGTACATGGGCACTTGGGTCCAGACCCTCCCCCACATTTTTCAAATAGCTTCATTTTCTCAATAAATGCAGCAAATTTAAATGACTTCCGTAAAAGCTCCCAGCTTAATTTTAACTGACATTATTTCTTTTATACACATTATATTCTGAATCCTGACATTTACATAAAATATTACGTGGGAATTTTAAGTTTTTTTCCAGGACATCATTCTATGAAGGACTGTTAGCATTAAGTACTTCCTGTATCTCATTTAGCTAGCCGTGCTGTACTCTGTAGCTTTGCAGAAAACCTAACAGACTCCATTTATTATAGATATCCAAAGGCTTGAAACTACCTCCTATCCAATTCTTCCAGTATCCCGTTTGACCTTTCAGTGTGAATAATGATTTTGCACAAATACCAGCTAATTTCCTTGGACTAGGTTTTTATTTGCAATGATTTGCAATTTGATTTGCAGTATACTGACATTTTTCAAAATAGTTACTGTCTGACTTCTCAGATTTAAATCCTTTAGCATGTTCAAAAGAACACTTCCTGAACAGCTTAATCTATAATGAAATTCCTCGATTAAATTCTCTCCATCTATGAGCATTAAATTTCTACCTTGTCTGCATACTGCAATATGTTGCACTGAAGACAACTTTGGACTCGGTAGTGATCTCATTTTCCTACATAGCATTCATCTCAGTTAACCTCAAAGGGTTTATACAGCTATATTCTTACGTCACAGGGGGAGGTTGCTTCCACAGGCACTGAACTCAGAGTTATAATTAATATCCAAACTTTAAAAATCCTGAGCAGCATTTATCTCATAGAGCAATAGCAAGAAGCTTCTTGAGGCATGTAGCTCTTCCAACTCCAAACCTCTCACATCACCCCCACTTTCTAAACCTGCCCTATGTTAAGTTAAAAAGGTGTAATTTGTACCCTACATAGCAAACAGAGTGACCCTACAGACGCTGAAAGTGTTAAGTGATCTAAACAAAGGGTAATTAATTTCTTCCTTATATCTTT
Source organism: Picathartes gymnocephalus (assembly GCA_013390045.1). NCBI lineage: Eukaryota > Metazoa > Chordata > Aves > Passeriformes > Picathartidae > Picathartes > Picathartes gymnocephalus. The sequence goes on from WEKY01010821.1 coordinate 26,674, forward strand.
CATATATACAATCCACTATGCTTAAAGCAAGGTTCTGTTTATGGAAACAAGACAAATTAATGTTATGTTAGTAAATCATGTTAAGCACTAACTTTTTGGTATCATAGCAGTACCACATGGATAATCCAGCATTTTCCACAGAGGAGTTTGACATAAACAAAAAATCAAATGCGGCCACTAGCATTCCGCACAGTATTTGCAGCTGAGAGGTTTACAGATTCCTCAGAAGAGCTGCTTGCAAAGCTGTTGCCAGAGGAACTGGCAGGGTTTGCAACCTGAGTTACAACAGCAGCTCACGTGAAGAACCTGAACCATATGCTGTAATTCCAATTAATGAGCTCAAATCAGGAAAATATGTAACTCCAGTAAATGCCATAAACACGAGAAGACAAAATGCCTGAAGAGGCGAACAGTGGTCACAGTTCAAATACTACAAATTGGAGACCAGTCACTCTTCCTGTCTTTCACTACAGACAAATCAGGGTGATTAAAACATGGAGAGGCAGTAGGTTTCCTAACATCTCTTTGAAAAACGTGGCAGGTGAGTTTTTTTCTTTTTTTCTATTACCATCCAGAAGAACAAAAAGCTCAAACCTACAGGAAAAGCAAATAACTTTCTGAAAAGCAAAAAGACTACCAACTCCTAGCAAAAAGTTGCTCTCAGTGTTTTTGCTAAGCTGCACATGAAAGCTTATGTCAAGAGTTCGTTTTCTTATTTGCTATGTGAGTGAATCTTCTTGGTAGCTAAAAAGCAAACACTGTGTGTGTTAATTGGAAGCATTTGTGAGAACTAATTAAAATAGCTCGAATCGTGCTTTAGAAAGTGTTTTTTGTATCAAATCCTAATAAAGATTTGTTCATCTTGTACATGCCTTGTTTAATGCCTTCAGGTGGATAAACAAAGAACATATCGGTTGTATCTTAGTAAAGAGAGGTAGTCAATCTAAAGAGATTAATTAGGAGCATGGTACAAGTTATCCCTGGGTAAAACTCAAAGGGATGCAATGTCCCTTCAATACTAAAACCATGCCGCCGCTGTTTCCATGGGACCATTCCCTAATGAATTTATCTCCCGCATCCTTTTGCTCTCATCAAGACTATCCTTCCCTAATGATGCAAAATGGATGTGATATTTGATATGCACTAGCACTCACAAATCCCACTGAAACCAGCTGGGATCAAATGTATGTAAAATTCATGAGTAGCTGGATGAACTGTGTCTCCATTTCCTCTTGGCTGTGTCCACACCAGCATCTAGCCTTATCAAAAAACACCTTATTTTTCTCCACCCATCTGCTACTTTGATTTTGGAACACATTGGTTTGACTTGCACTGTAATGAACAAAACCAGCAGGAGTAGCAGGGCACACCTCTTAAAGGCTCTTCACTGAATGCTGCCATTCTCTCCACTAAAATCCAGTCATTTCATCCTCTTCATAAACACTTTGTGTTTCGCTACTGCACGACCCACCACCATTCAAACCTCTCCGTCAGAGAGCCTAAAATATCCAGGATCTAAGTGTTACCAGGCACACACGACTGGGATGTGCCACTCAGCACGTAAAGACCCCTCCTGGGAGGACAGGGCACCACAGCCCCCAGGGCAGAGGCACCAGGGCAGCTCCCAGCACGTGGGATGTGTCACCTCCAGCTCTGGGAGCAGCTTGGCTGAGCTCCCTGGGGCGTGGTGTAAAACCCCTGAGCTGTTTGTGCACATTTACCTCAGGTCTGCTGTCTGGCCAGTGCAGGACAGTGCCAATACGGCATTCTTAAAGTACTGCTTAACCATTCTCCTTGAATCTCCATTTCAATAACGTCATATGAGATGTTGCTCTGAAGCTCAATCCTTTTAATTGTTGAAGAGAAGGCGCTTTTACAACTCCTCAGCATCTGGCCATCAGAAATAATTCTATGAATTAAGATGACAAGAGCAGCTCTGGTGAGAACTATTCAACATCTGAATTAAACAAATACAGTCAGTGAGGCTCAGCTGGGCTCATAAATCAGAAGTGATTATGTTCACATGCCAAAATGCAGTCAACATTTTTTTAAGTTTTAAAGTTGTATTTCTGGCTTAAATTTCCAGTCACCTTAAATCTTTTTAAATAGTGTAACAAAGATATTACTGAGGTTGGAGATTTTGTTCTAGCTGATGCAGCTTCCAGCAGGTGGGTGGGACTAAGTCTTCAGGGGTCACTTCTCACCTCAGTCATGCTGTGACTCTGACAGAGTTCACATTTGCCTTGGAGAGGATGCATTCATTTATTTTGATGCACACCTACCTTCTGATAAAATAAACAGGTAGACCCAGAACAAATTACAACATTGAGCAGATGGTCTGAGAACAATACAAGAACTGGGATGTGAGTGATTCAGCCCTTCTGTGAGCTTACAACATCCAGTCATAATTTTACAGAATCTGATTTTAATAACAATATTTTTTCAATTTCATAGGAAAAATAAAACCCTGCCAAGAAACAAAGCACATGTTTCTGACACTGTAAAGTCAAGGGTCTTGAAACAGATGTCTGAAGCTTGACTCTTTAGCTGTTGCTGAGGTCATTGAGAAGTTTCCTGATTTTCACAGGTCTGCAGAGATTAAACAGTACAGCATCCAGCTGAACAGCTGTGAAAGAATGGGACCAAGTCTGTTTCATTGTTTGTGAAACTCTGCCTATCAGTGACTAAGTAAAATTATAAAACACTTCCACTTCAAATCTATAGCACCAGTTAATAAATACCAATCAAGCTGAAGCTGTTCAGTGTCACAAGTCTTCCAACAGCAACAGTTTGCTAAAGAAATGGAGCTTTGCAATTACTTGCTTGCAGATGGTAAATGAGAAAGCATTAATGGGAAGGAATCTGGTGATCTTACGCACCACAGGCTGTTATGCAAAGAACAAGCTGTGTGCCTTTTATGTGTATTCTCCATACATAATTGAAACAGATTGCAGAGCCTGACAGGTTTTCTCTCATATACAGTGATCTCTGTTTAAAAGTACATCTCAAAAAACATTTTTTAATGTGGACACACTCAATGGTGACCAGCTACTTTGAATTTTACAACATGAGAGATACTAAAGATATCTCTAGCTCTGCCTGTTGGCAGAAGAACATTCACAGGACTATTAAGGGCTTTCAGAGGATCTATTATTTCTGTATTTGTCCAAGCCTCACAAAATGTTGAGGTCAGAAATTATTTACAGTAGAATGAAAATAAACCTACCAAATACAGAGAGAACATTCTACTGCTGGTTGCAACTCTGCCACCTTCCCTTCAACAGGAAGAACAGCTTCTGAAAAATTTTTACAGCAGGTCAGAAACTGTAAGAGTTTTCTTTGAATATAAAATCCCTGCCCTGAAAATCCACATGCTGACTAATCAATGAGTGTTTATGAACTTCACCTTAGTGCTCTTCTGTTAAAAGACCAAAAACAGTTTGACAAAAATACCAGACTGCAGCAGTAAATGGACTTTGAGAGGTCATCTTGTCCTTCTTCTTGCCCCAACACAGAGAGAGCCTTGTTCCAATTAATCTTGACAGAAGTTTGTCTCATCTCCTTTTAAGTTTACTCAGCAAATATTGTCCCATGCTCTTTATAGGTGGATCAAATGAAGCACAACGTAAAGACAAATATATTAACGGTATACCTAAGACTGTTGTCTGGCACAGATGAAAAGCACAAACCCCAAACCTGCAGAGATTGGGTCTAAATATTTGCATCTGAAACCATAAAAGTAACTTCCTTCAGACTAGCCACTTTTAAGAACCATGAGCCATAAAACCAAAAAACTGGTATAAAAGACCTAAAACTCTTTCTGCAACTCTCCACTGACAAGAATACCTTTTCCTCATAAATCTGAAGACTAAGAGCTACTCTTGAGTAACAAGCCCCTTTGAACATTCATAAATATTAACATATTTCTGATAGCAAAGTCGTTGTAGCAGCTTTGCTTTTGGAGCTGGTATTCCAGGCTGCCCTTGGGACAGGGGAAATGGAATGACAGATAGCACTATCTCCCATCACCAAGCTGCAAGAGAATCCTCCCATGAGCAATGCTGGATAGTCACACCAGCAGCCTGTGGGGGGGATGATGGCTTTAACAATTTGGCAACACACAGAGCTGGCTCTAAACCCTACACAGTCATCAGTAACATTTAAAAAACAGCTTTTATGCAGAACACGGAAAAAACGTCCAAATTTGCTCACTGACAAATCACTTGAACGCAGTCAAAAAAAGAGCAAAGAACTAGTTTGAGAAAAAATACTTCACATACTAAATTGCAGGAGGAATACAGAGAAAGTGTTAGGATATAAAGCTATCAATTTCAATAAAAGGAGGAAAAATAAGTAATTTAAATCTTAAAAGCTAAACCAGGAAAACATCAAATATATCAAATCCCACCAAGGACATAACTGATTCAAGAAAAAGTCTTTTATTGCACTTTAAAAAACCATCAAATTTACTAAAGTCAGCTGATTAAGGATGAAACTCATCTACCATCTCAGACAAAAAAAGTCTACAACTGTCTTGTGATTTGCACTGACCTTCCTTCAGAAAGAAATTAATTTGGTTATTTAACTTATTCTCAATGATGTTAAAAGGATTATAATAATATGATGACAGGAATTTGCAACTTGTCTAATAAATATTCCAGACGGTTATCACAGTACTTAACAGTTCCCTGGATTTTAAAATTTTTTTCCATGTGTATATCAAATCTGTGATGAATTATCACTGTTTATGGAAGCCAAGAGATTGAAGTCATTGTTCATGAATTCTGATACCATATGATACAAATAATTTAATTGAATATAATGGCATCAAGGAAGACAGGATCCATTATGCATCTAACTGCTGAACAGCACCTAAAACAAGGTGTTTCCACATGGGAGCTTACAAAAATAACATAAATCACATAAGTAATCAGGCTTACAACATATACAACTGGCTGCATGATTAGGTGTTCAGTCCATAAAGCACAAAACAGGACAGTTACGAGGCTTAGATACTTCTCAAAAGAGGGCTAAATTTTAGGTGAGATTTTCTTGAGCAGACTTGTTCCCATTTTTGCATCTGTGCCAGTAACAGCACATTAGCAAAAAGTTTACTGAAATAAATACCAAACAAACACACTGAGGAGCCTGGAATTTGACGCCAGGGACAGACCTGAGCAAGCTGTGTAATTCCTCAAGTCTTCCCCAGTGGAGCTGTGACCTGGCACACACTGGAGAGACATTTATTTGCTGGAGAGAAAGGTAGAAACATCCTGCCCAGCCACACCACTGACCTGCTGTCTCTCCTGCCTGTCCTGGGAAGGCTCACCCACTCCAAGCAGATCCAGCCCTATCACTCCTGCTCCTGTTCTGGAGGCGCTTCTGTGCACTTCACTCACAGAAACAGAGTTTTGTTCCCTGGAGGAGATGAAACAGTTGGAATCAGAATTGTGTGAAAGTATGTCTTGCAGAAGATTTACAGAGAAACCTGACTAATTTTTTCCAGAAGAATGCCAGACAGAGCACTGGTGGTGCCTCATCCTACCAACGGAATACGGAACTATCAGGCAGCTATGCAGGTTCTCTCAGGATTAATGCACAGTACCTACAGTGACAGGCCAAAGATCTGTTCACTACTCCTTTCAAAACTGGCTATTTATTCCCTATAACTTGTGTATTTCTCAGCTGTCACTAGTCAAGCCCCTTTTGGGATGTTACTGAGCCCCTGGGCTGAAGCTTAGTCACCACAGGTTCTGCTGGTAATAGGATAATGCAGGCTGTTTACTCCTCAATTTCAACAGTATCTTTAAGCAAATTATCCAAAACTCACAGAGAATGGCCTTCCATTTCTAAAAGGACCCATTAAAAAATAGAAACGTATTTTTTTATACTTACTGGTGCTTTTATAGGCCTTTCTCAGTCAGGAAATCTCTGAACAAGTAACTGATTACACAGGTAACTGCAAGTGGCATCACATTTTAAAAATATAGTACAAAGGCAGAGAAAACACTTTTCCCCTGCCACATCCAGTTATATAAATCACAGGAATTCCTACTGTAATGGATATGTGTGGCACAGACAGAAGTGCAGTTTCACACTGATAGGAACCTTTAAAAATGACCAGAATCAGAAACCCACTTAGTCCAACTGGAGATGCGCAGGCAGGGGAAGTTAACGCAGCAGAAAGCCTGGATCTGATAACCAGAGGAACCTGCTGCCATTAGAAGTTTCTGAGTATGGAAACTTAACTGAAATTAAATCCATCTCCAGCACACAGGTTTGCTAACTCAGGTTGTATCTGGTCTAAGCTAAGTGATCACTGTCCTGTATTAAATGAATCTCCCCCACTACTGCTCTGTTAGGATGGGGAAAGACAGCCGGAGTAGCAGTTGAGCAGAGTCCATCCAGACTTTAGCATTTTCTAGAAAATACGTTATATGAACTCTAAACCACAGGGTGCACACAACATTCTGCAACATCATAAAAACTAATGCAATTTTTGAAATATGTTTTGTCATACATCAGAACCAAGTCTTGATGCCTAAAAGCCTGAGAAAAATAAATCACCCACTGCTGTTTTTCAGGTTACTTTGATAACTTTGATAATCCAAACCCAGGAAGTCAAGTGAATTGTTGAACATGCATCTTCTTTAACAGTTCTACTAAAAAATTCCTCTACTTTCTTTCTTGCTGACCTGAAGTTGATTGAGCTATTATGCAGCAATCCACAGTTGATTAAACTCGGTTTGATATATTTTGAAGCAACAGGCATATTTTTCTAGGGCACTTTCCATTATAGGAAAAGCTGATTTAGACCCCTTTTTTTTTTCCCATTTAGCTGCATCTAAGTCATCTCTCTCCATGTTTCAAGTTTAAGGCCATAAATGATGGTTAGTTTAACAGACCATTTTATTAATTCACTGTCCCTGATGTTTTTCCTTTTAGATATCTTAAAAGACCCCTGACTTCCTAATTTTTGTGCATGATTGAAAGAGTGGTAAAAAGAGTAAATATTGGACATGGCTAACCCTGTGCAGAGCTTGCAGTATGAATTACAGATCTCTGAAAGTGGTCCAGGCTCAGTCTTGCAATCCTCTACCTGGCAGACTCTGTTGGCTCTCAGATGGGTGGCTCCAAGGAGCTGAAGCTTCTGGTGAGAGCTGACAGGATCACAGAGGTTCCAGTTACATCCATTTGGGAAGACAACACTCTCTTTCAATGATGAACCACTTCTAATTTGAGGAGATGGGCTACGTGAGCTGACCTAGCAACACTGAAGAACTGATTTCCTTCATTTGGTGGTAATCCTCTGGGGACTAATCATACAACGTTATGGATAATATTTTTCTATGTCATAAGAAAGAACCTACTCACACTGTAGAACACGGCCTATTAATGAAAAATTAAGTCCTAGGAGTCATCACAATTCCAAGATTGGTCCTCAAATTGGCAACAAAACCTAAATCTTTAGACATTTGGTAAAAAGATGGAGTACTGACATAGGCAAAGGGTAAAAAAAGTACAGAAAAAATAAAACAAACCCTTAAACTTTTAAGGTGGATGAATAACCTCTTCTTTCCCCTTGTGTTTTTAAAAATAATTTTCAATTGAGAGCTTTCATGTAGCTAATCTTGTTCTTTAGATTTAGTATCATGCTTAGTTTAATCTCAGCATCCTTTTGAGAAAGGCAGCACACCAGCACCAAGAGCTGTCTGTGATGGAAGTCTGAACACTAAAATTGTTCTACCATTCTCACCTCAGGGACTGTAAGTGCACATCTGCAAAACCAACAGAAAATTCCATTCTACTGCCTGCAGTAAAACAGAAATTTTGGCTGCTTTAAACTGGATTTACTGATGTGTCTCCTGCAGAAGTGCTCCTGCCCACACGATGTCTGAAGCTTTGCAGAGTATTCCAGGCTGCTGTATTTCCATCTGAGAGAGAAACAACAAGCAGTTCCCGTGTTCAATGTGTTTTTCAGGATGTGAACTACCAACATTCCCTGCCATCAGACTCTTCCCAGAGGTCCTACTGGGGCATACAGTTATAGAGTCACTTATTCAGATTTCAGGAGAAGAGTAGATCAGTGAAAGTTTAGATGGAGTTACATAAAATACTGCTCAGGGTCGACTGAGTATCAGGAACCTGTAAAGTACTTCTGTATCACTGTGTAACAACTGATCTTTTCAGGCTTGTAGGGTAAAACTGAGGTACAAATTCTCTTATTTCATCTGACATTTCTCTCCCTATGATCTATGTGATCATTCTGTGTCCACATGTGATGATGTTCCTTTTAACAAGCCATTGAGGTTTCCTGTAACTTCATTATTTTGTGATGTTCTTCTCTTCTGGGAGACATAATTGCTGAAGCAAGGAGACAGACTAAATGAAAATTTCAAAAGTCAGACACTGCTTAGTTCAGATAGCTCTAGTCGTGTGCAGATCAAGACCAAAAAAAAAAAAAAGAGGCAAAACAACCTTGACTGTTTCTCTTGTCCTTAGATAGTCTTTGGGCTCCCCAGGAGAAGGGAATTCTGCACGAAGTCTTTGCTTCTCAGTCAAAATATCTCCCTTTCTTTTATCCAGCCTACCTTTTCTTTTTTTCCCCTTGGCTGTGATATAGCTGAATTTTTCTCGTGAAAAAGCTTTCCTCAAGTCTCTTTTCGCACACTGAACTAATGCTTTAAGCTCAGATGCCATAAGATTTATTCCTTCAGAGTCTAGCAGGTCTCTCTCTTGGACACAAGGCATTCCAGAGGTTGTCATGGCACAGCCTCTTTCAGTTCCTGCCCTTTTATCCAGCACTGTGCAGCACAATTAGCATTAATAAAAATTAAAGCTAATTGTGGAATACATTTTGTCTTTGCCTGTGAGGTATTAGCCATACACACAGTCACACAACTGTTGCCTGCGTATTCCTTGAGTCTTATCTAATTATTTGGGGGGAAATTAGTAAAGAGAAAAAACATTTCTTTGGAAACAGAGATACCTGATGAGAGAATACACAAAACCAGAGCCAGTGCTACCCAGTTTCACTTGCATGTTCCAAACTGGTTGACAAAGCCTATGAACTACCAACAAAGAAGTTTCAAGGGCACAAATATCACTGAAATGTAATCCTAGATATTTAATGTAAGAAGCAGACTATGGGGAGATTTTTCAAACTTGTTGCCCATACAGTAATAATAGCACTACAAGGCAGGGATTCACAGTCCCTTATTTGACATGGGAATGTAAATACATTTTTCAAGTACTGACACTGCAGTCATTCACGGTAATAAAAACCAGAAATCATTGTTTATTTGCTGGCAGAGAAGTTGTCAACTTGTTTATTTGCTGGCAAATGAGTTGCAACTTGTTTCTCATTTCAGAAGACCTTGTTCTCTTTCCACTTCATGTACATGAGCAAAGCTTGAGATTAGGAGCAATAGGTCGGGAGGAACAATTATTTCATAGCCTGTAAAATTGATAGACCATCTCTTTAGCCACAGAAATATCTTTAGGCTTCCTTAAATTTCACCATAATTTGATTAGCTATACAGAATTTTTCTTCACCTTCATAAAACATTAATGCTGTTAACATCTCATTTCTTATTTATTTTTTTACTTTATTTTTCCAATTATTTCTATTTCTACTGTATGCAAATCTGCTGGTATTTGCACTGCTTGAAAAGATGGCTTCAAATAGAAGGTGGCAGCTTTTGAAACATTAAACAATGATTAGACAGGCACTGGGCCAAAGGAGTGTGTCAGTGAGGAGCAAAGGAACAATGCAGCAGCAACACTGAGCTATCTGGAGAGAACTGAAAGCACTTAGCAATTCCATCAAGGTTTTCCCTGCTGCCAAACGAAAACAACAATGATTCATGCTGCCATATTATTTAGCAGTCATCATGATTCTGAATTACTTAGTGGAAAGTTCACACTGCAGTGCAGACAAACCCCTTTAAATTTAATGAAAGGCAAATTGTCCTTTGAGTTGGTACCAAAAAGCATCTACCATTGCTCTCAGATTATGCCTGAAAGGAAACTAATATGAAAAAAGAAAAAAAAAAAAAAAAAATCATTGGTTTATTCACAAACTCCACTACAAAATGCCATGGAGATGTGGCAGGGGAATTCAGCTCCACACAGGTCCCCAGTCAGAAGCTGCCACCTGTCAGACTGCCAGAAGAGCAAGATTTGCCCGTCCTGGAGGAAACTGGCTGCAGAACTTACCCAAAACGTAACAGACTCCTAGACACTTGTGAAAATCAAAAAGAACATGAAGCGTATTTATATTTTCAGCATATAACCTGTATCTCCATCCACATGGACTCATGTACACCCAGACTCTCATAAGAGTCCCACCAGGTGGTGTTAACAACAACTCTGGTTATAGAGACCCAAAGAAAATAAAACTTTTTTTTCCAAATAAGCCAGGTGAGGAAAAACAAGCAGGAATTCTCACTCTCTCACAGCCTAATCTCTAAGTCCTCATATTTCCCTTGTTATTTGCATCATAATAAATGAAAATTTTAGCTTTCATTCGCCTTCATCACATTTTCCATAAAGTTTTAAATTGCGTTTCCCCAAAGTTTTCCCAGGCTGCTACTTGAAGCACACTACTTTAAATAGGTTGCTTTTCTAGGGTGAAAGGAAGGAACACCATTTTAGTAACATCTCTAGAAATCACTAGCAGTGAACAAATGAAGTAGAGCAATTTAAAATTTGGCTAATATACTTTGAGAACACTTTCAAAAAACTCAATGCCAAGCATATCTACAGAAAAGCAGGCCAAAAGAAAAGCCAACGTGAATTGATTTAGTTTTTTTTAGAATTCACATATCCTTTGTTAAAGTGTTCTGTACTTGAACTTTAGACTTACAGGAGGTTCCATAATGCCTTTAAAATATCCAGCAATGCCTATAAATGTGCCTTTGTGTGGTGACCACAGAATAATCTGTAATTTATTCATATATTTTGCTAACTGATTTTTATCATCTAGTGATATGCTTGAACACTCCTAAATACGTCCTTAGCCAAATCTCTTATCATGTCTTGGACCCTTCAGCACATCAAGAATTTTGAGGTTCTATCACAAAGAAATTAAAGTGCTTGAAATTATCAGCTCCAACAGGAAGTTTTACCACCACTTAAAGCTAAGAACTCAGCACTGATTTTATAAAAGTTATCTTTTTGTTCATTTTTCTTTTTAAGAAAAGGATGCTTGGGTTGAAAAGGTAAATTTTAATGAAGTTCATTTAAAAGACAATTTCCATTTCTTAACTTTCTGTAGGACAAAATCCTTTAACTCCTTTGTCTGACATTACAGAGTATTTTCCCCACACCCTGTCAAACTCTTTCAATTACAAGTACCATTCTTTTGATAAGGAATGAGAAAGAAATCTGAAGTCTTATGAACCTGAAGTCATTCAGGCTCATAAGAGTTTATATTACTAGAATATTTCAAATACAATTTCTATCAAATATTTAATGGGAAAAGATGTCAAAAGGAAATAATCTGATCAAAGCACAGTATCTTACTGACATCAACAGATATTGACACTTTTCTCATGAGCTCCACATAAATGTTTGTCACGGCACCAAATCTATACTTGTGACTGCTACTTGAATTTAGTGACATGTGCTTGAGACCATTATCAACAGAAACCATTCAAGCATTTTTGAAGGCAAGATAATCTGACAAATGTGAGAGTGGAAGAAATAGTGAAATGAAAAGGTTTTTCAATCAAGCAATTTCTCAGAGATCTCTAGAGATTCCTTTAAGGCTAAAATCACAGTGATGGTACTGAGAAGTGCACCAAGGCAGTATTTATGTGCTGGCATCCTCAGAGTCAGGATGCCAGCAGCCCAGAGCACCTCCAAAGCACACAGGGTGAATTCCTCATTACTACCAGAAGAGCTTAAACCAAACCTGTTCTCAGTGAACTTGACTGCAGCCTTGAAGTGTGGTCACGTTTGTCGTCTGAATCATGCCTGACACAGGTGATGCTATTTTCTGTAAGCTAACCAAATCATTCTTCCAGGATACCCTTAAGTGCCAGTGTGCAGCTACTGATCATCACCTAGAAACTGGAACTGTAACTTATTCTCTTTTAGGCTTTGCTACAACCAGGAACACAAGAGCAGATATGAGTGTGCTCCCACTAAGGGCTGTGTCATGAGAGGGTGGCAGGACGGGCATGGGGATGAAGGACAAGAACACCCTGACTGTGCACTGCCCCACTTGTCATCAGGGGACACAGCAGGTGTGGAATAGAAGCTCACTATGAACTGGCACACTGGCATTCAAGCTCAAACAGAGCCATCATGAAACAAGGCCACTCCTCTTGGTCTTGGTGTGCTGAATCTGATGCAGGAAAAGGTGTTTATCAGACTGCAACACTGCATGTGGATCAGGACCAAATGAGCTGAATTACTTCACAGATGGAATGAAAGATAAGATGACCATATATTGACTTTTGGCCACTGCTGGCTAGGGGAGATTCAATTCACAGCATTATCTGAATGCTTGAGTCATAAAGCCTGATTTCAGGAGGCTGCAATAAAAGCCCTGCCCTGCACAGCTGCCCCCTGATGTGGACAGAGGTTCTGCTATCAGCTGGCACACACATTGAAATGTTGCCTTTCCAGCCATACCAACAGACTGGACTACAGTGTACTGCAGATGACTAAAATAACTGTTCTGCTGAAAGGCCACTTTGTCATCGCCAACACCTTCTGAGCACAGAGAGCTTCCAGAGAGGCAAATGGTCCCACAGTGTTGGAGCTCTCCTAACTGCCCAGAAAAGGAAGGCTAAGGACCTTCCACTGGATTTATAAAGAACGGAGAATGGGATGGTTCCCAATATAAAACTCCATGCTGGTTATCAAACAGCTTTCACATAACTATAATGATGAGGCCACAACAAACAGAGCCTTGCCTCCAGCAAGGGGATGCTATCCCTGCCTCCATGTATGATGGAATGTGAGTCCTTGAGTCTGATGGACCACAGAGTTCAGGTATGAGGGGGTTAGGAAAGCTGAATGAAAAGTATGCTACATAATTATTCTTAAATGAAAGCAAAAGAGAATGGAAAAGCACGTATGAAAAAGAGGCAATGGAGAGAAAAAGAAGAAAGCAGGAAATGATACAAATATGCCCCAAAAAAAAGAAGGAACAGATGATTATTGGGGGGTGGAAGAAGGCAGGGAGGGATCACTCAGGCAGGAGTTTAATTATTGTGGCTAAAAGCAAGGGAAAGCTGAATGGTGAGATGGGGGAGATGGAGGAATGCAGTTTGTGAGAAAGTGCAGCAAATACTGGGATGGAGGAGATTGTAAGAGGCACAGGTACCCTGGAATTTGAGAACATGCAAAATGGAGACCCCCAGCTTAAGGACACAAACTCACAAAGAAGGATGAGGTTTATGGGGGTGAGGAAGTGAGCATTCAAACAGGGCAGACTGCCAGGGTAGAAGGAGTCCAGGGAAAGTCAACTGAGACAGTGAAGACCAAGGAAATAGACCACTCCTGGATGAAAAGAAGGAAGGAACACCAGAGGAAAAGAGGGTGTGAAGAGCGATAAATCAAAAAAGAGGGGGAAGAATACTTGGGACAAATTGCCTTACTCATCAGCAGTGTGCTTCTCTTCTCTGTTTCTCACTTCATTTTGATATCCTTCCCCACAACCTCTCCCCTTTAAAGCGGGAATCAAATTCATTGGCACAGACTGACAAGTCAGAGGAGACATCAGTCTGCAGCCAGTCTAGGACGTCATCTTCAGGACCCAGTGTCCTAATAAAAGGTCTGTTTACATTAGTGGTTCACATTTTTTTCCATCAGCATTCTGAACTGCATCGCCAGGACAGTCTCTCGTCCCTGAGTAAGAAGAATATTATGCTCTAACTTCTGCTGGTGGGTGGAACAGATGGCCAGAGGACAAGGGTTTGCCTCCAGTTACTTCCTTCTGACATCTTTTCAGATGCACCCACAGTAACTGGCAAACTTCACTGCAGGCCCAGCAGCAGCACACAACAAGCAGACATATGCTCAAAGAATTGCCTTCATTTATTCAAGTTGCAGGGCTAAACGTTACTAAGATAAAATGCAGAGTTTGTAACAACAGCCAACAGCCAACGTTGTTCTCAAATCCACACTGGGAAGAGTTTTTCTGCTCTATACATAAATATATGTTTTTAACATCTGATTCCTAACCAGCACTGCCCAGCCCTCTTTTCATGTCCATCCCTGTCAACTCTTCCGAGAGCTTGCTTGTGTAAAGACTGTGCAATAATGATTTCAGCATCAAGATCTTTAACTAGGCAGATAAAGTAAAGCCTTCCTGATGCAGCCCAAAAATAAATGCAGGTTTGGATTAAGTTGACCTCTTTCCCTGTTTTCAGATGTGTCTGTTTGTCTTGGAACTTTCAGGACATTCAGATAAGGGAAGAACAAGAATCCAAACAGAAAGAAAGCAAGACCTAAGCTTTTCCCTTAGGAGACTGCTATCAATAGTTCTTCACAGTTGTATGATCTACAAGTGAGCCATCTTCAAATTATGCTATGCTATGAAATCTAGCATGCATTTGAACAGTAGTCTTGAGGTTTATTTGTCACTGCTTTTGTAAAGAAACAAAAAAATCAGACAACCTTCTATTCCAAATATCTCTTAGGAATTACCAAAGAAATACACTTTTTTAATGAAAAGCTCTGGATGCTTTTTGAAAAGTTTCTCTGCAGTGTTTTGAGGACAGCCTCTCACAGGTGATACAGCTGCACCTGACCCACTTTCTACCAGTCTGTGCTAATTCTCAACACTGCAAGACATAAAATTCACATCCTATGATAGCCAGCATTATTACTGCAGCTCAATAGCTGTATTCACGGAAATCTCCGGACAAAATGAGAATCATTACAATGAACATGTAGGAATATTTCATTCATAAGTAATGCTTCAAAGAAAAGGAAGGAACCTTGCAAAATCTGAGCCTGTACTGCAATATTATTAACTGTAACGTGAAAAAAAAAAGTCCTAGAGGATGATAATTACTGCTATAGTATTGAATTTTGCAAGGCATACTCTGCATACACTAATGCCCACTGCCTCCCCATGAAGCTGAATCCATCATGGCTCACAACGAGCTTTCTTAGATTTAAAATCATCTAAAAATACCTTCACGAGGTACTTTGTAATGCAACGGTGCTGAATGCCAGCAAAAAGACTCAAAAGCCAAGCCAGGGCTCCAGTGGCACAGAAGGTCATCACCCTGTCCCCAAAGGGCAGGATGCAACAAACCAGGGGCAAATAAACAATGCCAGTAGTCTCCACCTCAAGCAATACTTCTTAATAGGTTTTTGCGGTCTAATTAACCACCAGCTGTCATGGCTGTGGTCACTTAAAATTTTTCTAAGCTTCTTCTCTGAAAATAAAAATAAAATTCTGCTGGTTCTGAAGGCAAAAATAAATAAAATAAATATATGTTGCCAAATTGTAAACTTACGTATCCATTATGTCTGCAAAGCAAACAGCACTACCAAGGAGAACCAGAAGGATTCTGATCTGACACTTAAAAATACAGTAAAACACCTGAAATCTGTGCAGTTGCTTAGTCACCAACACGACTAAGACATAATGAGACACAAATGGACAGCACTGATACTTGGCCTATTTTAATAAAACTTTTGTTCTCATTATACAGTACACAGGTGGTCACTGAAATGTGCCTTTTTTATCCTTCAATTCAATTAAATTCTACTACTATTGTACCTAACAGCATATGTGAAACAATTCAGAACAATCTTCCTCAGAATTCCACCAGAGAAGATGGTATGGTGAAATATACACATGAAGCCACGCAAATGGCTTTATGAAGCCAAAATTTTAGGACCTGCAAAATCTATTTTACGCTTTTAAATGGCGCACACGGGCATTTTCACAGTTTTCAAACTCCAAACATTTATTTTAAGAAAGGGAGACTTCACAAAGAGATTAATTGAGGTCTCCCAAAACATAACTGGGAACTTGAAAAACTCCACTGAGGTTTAGAGAAAGTCACAGACTGACATAACTTGAAGTACCTGAAATAAAATACTATAGCATATATTGTTCAAGACAAATGTACAGACTTTGGTCCTATACCTGAATTAATGGTTTCTGAAAGCAGCCTTCTGGAATTTAAAAAAAAAAACTCATCTAGTTCTTGCACTGCTCTTTTCCAAAATTCAAGTCTACAGAAATTTGGGATTCATTAAAACGTGCCCATCTGGACTCTGCCAGATCTCTGCTCTCACTTTTTCTTTCTCGTCACTTCCCACAGTGTGATGTTTCCTGCCTGTGAAGTCCATGGCTGTGGCATCACAGAAAGAAATGCTGCATCGAATTAGAGAAGCTGCCATCCCTGGCAAAAGTCTGAGTGTAAAAATACCACTTATAATTAGGATTCTGACAGATCCCTGTGAGAAGCAGAGGCTGGAGCCCACTGCAAGCACAAACCAAGTGTTTGCCCCCTCAGGTAACATTACAGGGAAACCCCAGAGTAACCCACTTATCTTACAAGCAGCAACACTTGCAAGCTAAAGAGCTACTAACAAAAATACAGAATGACACTACATATAAAGGATTCATCTCAGCAATGCTAGAAGGGAGAAAAATTGGAAAATAGAATATTGTAAAAGGAAAAGTAAGTTTTAAAATAAATATTTCAAGATTTAAACTAATAGTAGGAAAGCCCATAAATCATCTTTACAATCGCTCCCGTTCCAAACATCCATCTACTCCAAATATATGCCTATTACCAGGTCTTCAGCATACATTATGGGATAAAGAGGACTGTAGAAATCTAATTTACTACTGCAGGGAAGAGATGCCAGAGAAGGGGTTAGAGGAATAGCATAAAATCCTGTAGAGGGTTGAATTTTTCTGTGAGACTAACTATAGCTCTGCACAGTGTGATTTTGTATAAAATGACATGTAACACCAAGCCAAGGCAGCCAAACCAAAGGTTACCTTCCTCTCAATTTCTGTCTCTCTGCTTGGGGCCAGGAACCCAAGGATTTAAGGCACTGGAGGGTATGAAAGGCAAGCCTGAATTAAAGGCACAGAAAATCATAAAAATGGTGTACAGTACAGCACCAATACTGGTGCTAACAAAAACTGTGGCTGGACAGGTTTTTCTGAAAGATAAAGTAGTTCCTGTAATTTCTGATCTATTTTAAGTATGAAATAATGAAAAAGAATAATTTTGACAAGTCTGTAGAGCACAGTGCAGAGAGTGTTTGTTAGTGAGCTCACAGGGATGACAGGTTCTCAGAAACACTGATGTTTCTGACATTGCTCTGCAATAACAGCCTGTAAACTATACAATATCAGACTCAGACTGTAGAAGCCAGTTTTGTCCACCAGACTATTTCTCTCCTTTCATATCTGCTTTGTAGCCAGTTTATCAATGTCCAGAGACCTTAGGCCCTGCGGCACCAGCAACCACTCAGATTCCTTGAGTTCCCATTTGAAAGGTGCAGGAATTAATTCACACAAACAAATTGCAGAGCCCAAGTTCTCCAGTCAAAGCTCTATTTCAATGCTGTGTTCTGTCCTATGAAACTGCCATGGTTTGCATAAGGGAGAGGACAAAACTTTAGTCCTTGAGTTTTGGGTGTACTTTAAAGAGTCAGGAGTGCAGTTTTTCCTTCATTCACAGCCAGCAGAAGAGATGATGACATGCATAGCCTGGGGTGGGGAACTTATTTACTTTCTTCCCAGTAAGTTTCTTCTCTGTTCAAATCTGAGACACATTTGTGATCAGCAGCAAGTCACAGGACTTAGCTACAGGGATACAGCCAGGTAACAGCACTCATGATGGCGAGGATAAGAGAAGCCCTTTGTTCAGCATTTTCCTTCAACAGGATAAATTCAGATTCTCCTTGTATTTCAGCAGTCCAGAATTAACCCCCCCAGCACAGCAGAATTTTTCTTTAAGTTCAGCATTCTGTGCTCATTAAAATTTCATCACTAAAGTTGCTAGAAAATAAGACTTGTAAATAATGCCCAGCATGGCTTCACTAACAAACACCCTGGCAAGCACTGAGCCATCAGAGACAGGCAGTGCAATCCTTCAGATCATGGAGAGCAACATCTGAGCACAGACAGCAGAGAAGCAGCAAGGTGAATGTTGCTAATGAGGAGAGGAGAACTGGAAATCTAAAGGAAAAGTCTACAAAACACACGTTTTACAAAACAGAGTACACACGTGGAATCATACAGTGGAAATAGGAGAAGCATAGAAACCATGTGAGCTTGAAAACACTCTGAAGCACTAGAACTTGCTAAGTCTAATCTACTGTTACTTTCAAAATTCTGCCTACCAGACACCTTAAACATTCTATGTTTTGTACACACTTTTAAACATGCCCCACTTGTGCAGAGTTCAAGGTAGCCCAGCAAGAATGTGCGATGAAGAAGGGAGAAAACACACCGGTAACACTTGAAATGCCAAAAGGATGAGCAAGAGCCAGAATTCAAAGTTTCTCTTGTATGACCCAGCCTCGGGGCAGGGAGGGGGAAGAACTCAAACCTCTTACCATTGTTACTGTTATCATCAACCAGGATGATCTCCTTGAGCAGGTGAGCAGGAGTGCGGTCCATGGCTGAGTGGATGGAGCGCAGGATCACCGAGAGCGCCTCGTTAACGAATATGAACACAATGCTGACCTCGGGAAGACTCTCAGGAAACGTGAGGTTTCTGCACCTGAAGGCAAGGGTGGTAGGAAAGAAAAGATGTAAATTGTTGGCAGTCACAATGCAAACAAAAACTGTTTCAGAGAAATCTACCCACTATCCTAAGAATGCATTAAAAGATACAGCTCCAAAGAACATTCTGCTACTAAAGCCAAGACAGATGGTGCAGTCAGAAAAAAACAGGTAAAACAGTGGAAAACTTACCTGCAAGCACAGACAAGGGGTTTAATCACAAAGAGGAATACTCTCAAAACCTAGTTTTTGTCTTTTTCAAAAAGAGATATTTCAGCCACATTCCAACTTGCTTATGGAAACAGCAGTATGGAAGTGCTGCCCACAACTTTAAATCTCCTTAGCGTTTTATTGGTTTTTTTTCACCTCCCTCTTTCCAAAAAGGATTAAAATCTTTTCAATTATATGAGTAGAAAGCTCTTTTAACACGTTCCCTTTTTAAACTATCAGCAAAATATCTGCTCTTTTAATGACGCCACAGCTTAACTGGGTAAAAGGAATTAACTATTTTTCTGTGAAACTTTTAGTATTTTAATGCAATGTTTCTGAACAGCAATTAATCGTACCTTTTTCTCAGATCTGAAACTATTTACTAGGATGAAATTAGGCACAGGCTGACTCAGGCAGCATTTTTAGATAGACTTTGTAGATGGAAATCATCGATGTTAATGCTTTTCTCTACCTCCTGACAACACTGAGTGGCTATCTTCTCTCCAGATGCCAGGGTTCACTACATCTAGGAATCCCCGAAAACTGTGGAAAGCATAATTAAAAGGCAATGTTTTGCATTCAGAAAGCATGGATAGATTCAGAATTTTTACATTATGCTTGAATATGACTCCTTAACTAAATCTGTTCCTCAGTTCAAAGAGAAAAATTCTTTTAGGATTTTGTATTTTAATTTGTAGTAAATAGATACAGAGAAGTATCACAAAAGCATTCGTCTTCATGTGCTGGATGTTGTACAAAAACTAAGTTCAATCAAGGTGATTAATTTACTTCTGTTTTCACAGGTTCTGAAAAAAGTCAGTGCATAGGACACATGGCACCCAAACTGACTGAGATACACGTAATATTCAAAATTCAGCTGGTCAACCCATTTTTCTCAATTCAGTCGTTGGTTTGAAATTGATGGAAATCACACTGAAGAAGTTATAATATTTATATTCTATTTTTATCGTGTTTTTATTATTTTAATATAGTATTTATATCATATTTATATTTTAATATTCGAGGTATTTTGCTCTCTTGTCACCATGCAAAAGAATTATAAGGACATATAAAATAGAAAACACAGTCTAGAAGAAGTAGTAAGAGTTCAAGTCTTAAAAAGTGTACACTATAGTTTTTGATAACCTGGTTCATACATCTTTTAGTAACAAGTATGAAACCACATTGTCACAGAGATCTACAGCTTTTTGTTCCATGGCATCAATACCAGAGGGAAAGAATTAAAATGGTGTTTGGATTTACTGATTCCCACTTGTGGCTTGATCTTTTGCAGCACAACAAATCAAAACTTTCTTTCCCAGATCAGTTTGTATTTCCACTGGTGTGTTAATCCTCTATTCATTGGTAAAACAGCTTTCAGCATCAGAATGAAAAGTATTCTTTAAAGCATTCAGAAGTGGATTTTTTACAAAATAAAGCACAACAGTAAGAGGCAAAGGGAGCTGCCTTTTCTGCCAGAAGACAATTAGTGCAAGGCAGCACAGTTATTATCTTTTAGTCAGTAGTGCAGGAGTTAAAACCTTCAGCCAGGACAGAAGGAGCATGAGTTCAATCTTCCCTGATCTCCCCAGAGCCAACTACATGCCAGCTTGGTGTGATTATTTTCAGTCCCCCTTCTCAGGGTCATTCCACTTTCTGTGGAGCAATTAAACTAAGCTGGACTGATATCAAGTCTCTCTAAGCTCGTATTTAGGGTAAATCCCTTGGAGAAAGGACCTACAGCACCTGTTCCAATGGATGTTCATGCATTTTAAACCCTGAACTCCACTCTTTATGGCTATGTCCAATCTTCTAGATTTTAATGCCACAAAAATTCTTGCAATCACTTTTTTTCTTTCTTTTGCATGCTAATATTTGTTGTTTCCTTTTTATTAGTGACACTTTGGCTGAAGGAATAACAGCATTTTCACAGAGCCTGCAAGTCAGGTGTCAGGGCAGTTTACTGGGATGCCATACAATCACAGGTGGATGAAGCTGGAATGGGATGGGATGAAGCTGGAAGTCGTCCTGTCCAATCCCTTGCTCAAGCAGAGTCCCCTAGAGCCAGGTGCCCAGGAAAAGTTGGGTTGGGACCATCAGGTTTAAGTAGCATTTGACAAAAGGATTTCCAATGTGCATATTTCAGGCTCAAAGTGGCTGGGAGGCCTCTGTACTTATAATCGCATCAGAATTCTTAAATACTACCACTCACATTTTTCCAAAAGATGCTCAAACCAGGTCCCTGAAGAACAGACCTGTACATGTCAAATGGTGTGTGCGCACCCAAGTTTTGAAAATTTGGCTTCAAATAGACTATGAACTAGTTAACAGGTTCAAACCTACTAAAATAATCTTTAAAGAACCTAACATACTTGTAATTTTAGTGATGTGCTTGCAGCCAAAATGAATACATATAAAATGGTTCAGCAAATAAATCTACAGCCAATCTACCTTTTAGCTGTCTACCTTAGGCACAGTAATATTTGTTACCCTCAGCCATAACAATGTACAAAGAAGATAAAAATGAAACTCTAGCAAATCATGAAACTTTATCTGGTAAGAAAGATATGGTACCTATTAAATTAAGAAAAACAGAAGGATTTTTGAAAATACTTTGAATGGCAATAAAAATATACTGAAAAATGTTAAAAGAAGTTCCTTCCTTAAATACTGGTGGTTTTTCCTCCTCTGTCAATTAAGCTAAGCTTATGTTAAATGCAAAATATACTATTGCAAGAAACTAGTGACAAATTATATTCCAAAAAGGTTCTAGATGACAAAACCAGCCCCCATACACTGCTGCCCTGCCATAAATCCATGCATAAACTGAAATGCTCAAACAACATTTCTGCTTCTGATGAGCCTTCTATCCATTTAAAAGAAATTATTTGTATTGGTTTTCCCATCTGCATTCATTTACATCTTACATATTTTCAATTTTTTATCACTCTGGACAAAATTTGTCATTGCTGGCAACTTGTACAGACAAGAGCAAGGCTTTTAATGCTGTGAATGTAATTTGATTCCCGTTTTGCACCACCATGCCTTGAAAGGTAACTACAAGTGACACGAGAGAATAGAATTAGACTCCTGTTGTATCCAATTTCTTTAGTCTTTTCTAGAAGACTAATTTTCCATGAGGGTACCTTCCTAAATTGAGTTTATATTTTCCTTTTTTTTTTTTTATTCAGACTCATTATCTTTATTTCCAGCTCAAATTCAATTATTTTTCCGTTTGTGTAGTTTTTAAAAAATGCTTTTCCCTGTATACATTGCTTTTCATATCAGCTGATGACAATAGAAATTACCTACTTCTTTTAAAATTTATTTAAACAAATCAGAATTAACCCAGTGCCAGATCCTGCACAGAATGTAGAGCACCTATGCATTTTCACAAGTACATCTGTCCTCACCTTTATGACAAGTTTTATGAGGAAAAAAATTTCATAAAAAATAGCTGCAGAAAGAGGGGGGTGTGTGTGTAAGTGTCTAAAATATGCTGAAGGGGAGAAGAGGATAGGAAATTGTATGGATGGAAATTTCAGCTCCAATGGCAGCCCCGCCAAGGGCTCCTCCTTGGCTCGGAGTAGGCCCCAAACCTGCCCCACATGGGGAGGGCTCCCCCCAGCCAACCAAACTCTGAAACTGGTCCTTAAAAAAAGATCACCTTTGGTGCCACAAGGCCCATGGCGTGTCCCAGTCTGACCACTGAATTCCAAATACAAATTCCAAATGGAATGTTGGAGCTGCAATAGGGAGTATCACTCCAACAAAGCTAAAAATTACTGTGAGCAACCCACCCTACTCAATTACATTGGGCTAATAGCGTGAAAGTAGCAGTTGTCATGGTTACCAGAAATTTAGAGAAACTCCCAGCACTCTATTTCAAGCACAGCTCTGGTAAATGGAGGGCAGCATACATTATGAGATTTCTTTCAAATATTTGTCCACAAGACAACTCTGTTCCTCTATGCATTGTGATAATTCAATTTAGCCAGTCATTAGTCATTAAAATTTGTTTAGCATAACTATGCAGCAAAACAAAAATTATTTCCTGAATTAATACCTTATCTCTGAGACCTCCTACAAATATGTACAGAAATTACAAACACAAATTATTTTCTGCAAACTTTGAAAAACTTTCACCGAGAGTATCACAGCAAACAATGGCAAAACCCCATGTTTTTGTTTAGAAAAAAATATAGCATATATTCCAGTTTTTTGTTTTAAGACAAGATGCAATAAGGATGTTACTAAAAACGTTTGGGGTTCAAATGATGCTTTAGGAACATACGTAGGAGCAAGCTGTAGTTCCAACAGAGTAAGACTTTCTCAGAAGCACAAGCAGAAACAGAACTGTACTTTCTTCAAGAACTGGTAACATTTTGTCCACAGCCAAAATGGCAAACAGAAGTTCAAAATATATGGGAGTAAAAAAAAATCCCGTTCTGACATAAATGAAATAAAGAGCACTAAAACTCTAGCAAAAGAACTGAGTATTTTAAGAACTTCAGCACAACTGTTTATGTATTTATGTTTATAATTTCATTCTGTAATCATACTTCATTTTCCCTTTTGCTATTATCAGTATTTTAAATGCTAACTGAGCTTTGCTAACCAGGCTGGCAATGAACAGCATATAAAAAGGTCTTTTTCTTCCCTATACAAGTGTACAACATCATTAACTTGGGTTATTAGAGCAGTCTGAAGACTGCTGCAGATTTGGTATCACTGCCAGTGATACTAAACACTACAAGAGCAGCCATTTGAGGAGGTACATCCTGACAGGAAACCCAAAGCTCAGCTCAGAATCCCGAGGGTGGCTGATCAGGCAGCATACACTGCTGCTGGGAGCCACTCTGAAGGCAAAGGTGAGATAAGAAGAAGTAGAACCAGAGGTAGAGAGGTAAGTAAAAGCGAGCATGAAATATGACAGAATTAAACATCAAGTATTTAACAAGAATGCTGAGTTCTTCGGTAATTTTAGGACTTCTGTCCGAAACAATACATTACAGGCTTTTGTACTCTTTTTAAATGACTCCTTTGAAACATCAAATACAATAAGCAATATCAGTGTTCTCTTTTAGCAGTAGCAACAAAAGAACTCTATCATTAACAAGGACCCCTATCCATCACTAACATAAACCCAACAGAACTGAACTGTTTCACAGGGACATGTGGAAGCAAAGGTTGGTGGAATGCAACTCTGGATGAGCTGGTTTTTGGGGAGAAGCAGAACTAACATACAAATGTCCAGCCTGAACCTTACTACTTAAAATCATATGTCTTTCTTACATCAGGTTTAATACAGGAAAAACTTTATAGAAGTCTGATGCATGCTACATCCAGGATTGTTTACCACCACAAAACTGATGGACATTTTGGACAAGTGTACACACATAAACAACTTCTGTCCCAAACCACATCACTCTCCTCAACCAGCCAATGCTTGATTTTTCTTCTGTGTAGTCCCATCTGCATTCAGGAGACCTCTTGCCTGCTCTGCTTGTGCCCATTTTATCGCAAACCTAATTTTGCTGTCTTCAAGGCTTCTACCAATGTCCCTTGCTAAATAGAGCCCAGAAGTAATCAGTTTGGGGGTGGTGAATTGTTTGAAAGCAGAAGTGCTTACAAAACAGCCAAAGCCCTTCCCTGAACAGGAAACAAGACCTCTCCTCTGTGCTCGTCCGGGTGCCAAACAGCACTGGCTCAACCAGGAAAAGGGCAAACCTGCTGCAAGCCACATGTTATTCCATGCTATTTGATAATCTGCAAAGAATTAAAACATCTGAGCTTTAAATGCTTCTTTTGCCTTCCGCCCTTCCTGCCCTTGCTTCTTTGCTTTCTTCCAGTCAGTTACACTGACCGAAAAGGTTGTTTCACATTTACTGGCCACATTTCTTCATATCACACAGTCTGTGCAGGAGCAAAACCCTTTGAAACAGCTCCTCTGCTGGGATCCTGCTGCAAACCTGTCCCATTATGCCTCCCTCACTCCTCACATAAACAAAGCATAATATTAATTTCCCTGTCCCACGTGTGCTTCAGCACAATGGATCAGGCAACAAAAATTTACAAGCCAACGAAGTAGAATCCTAAGTGCATCCACTCGAAAAGAGTTTGGGAAACAGCTTCAGGATCCCTAAACAACCTAACTTGTTATAATGAATTTCTGTGTGAGCTCTTCATTCACATTTCACTCATAACAAGCTTTGTGGGTACTGCCTGCCCTACTAAAAGTAATGAGCACAACAGAATTATAACTAATACAGGATTATTATCCTGTGTTCCTGCACACAGCAAGGGCAACACTGCCTTCCTCAGTGCTTCCAAACTCATTAGAGCCAGAAGCTATTTGTCAGTCTGTGATGCAGATAGGTTATGGACTAACAGATGCACAGAATGGTGGAGAACAGCAGAGCACCCCAGTCCAGCAGCACAAAATCAGGCCCTGGCATAGACAGTATAAGCAATACTCCACAATAAAGCCTGCACTGTCTACTGAGTATTGCAAAACCTGAGCCCACTTCAGGGTGTGATGATTACTTCAGGAGGCTAAAGTATGCAGAGCAGTTAATCTCTTATTTACTTAAAAGAGATTATTCTGGACTGTGCTGGGGACACCCTGTACTAGCACAAATACTCACAGTGCAAAGGAACTGAATTCAGAACAGGATGGACAGGACACTCGTGGCTGTAGAGAGGGTCTGACACCACTCTGCAATACCTAAAGCACAAGTGGGTCCTCTGAAAGGTGGGACAACTGCCACAGCCTGACCCAGCTGTGCCAAACTGCTGGATGTTTCCATCTGACTGATGATGACTTTTTTCTAGAGAGGTTAGAGTTCAGAGGCTTGGGCAGGGTGCACTGCCCTGACTGCTAAATGTGTTCTACTGCCTCTTCATGCCACCCACTCTGAAGGACTGGACAAGGTTGGAATTTTGCCCTCTCCTCCATCTGTGTTGAGGCTCAGCAATCTCTGATTGTCCTCTGCTTTTGCCATGGCATTTGATGTTGACAATATCAACCCTAGAAGATGCTGCATGTTATAATTTGGTGTTATTATACATGTGGAATGGTCTCTCTCTGCAGAACCTTGTAAAGACATGCTGAGCTCCTCTGCTAAGACATGTTGATGTGAATTCTCAGAGCACTGCAGGCAGAAAGGTCAAAGCTCAGTCGTACTAGGATGATATAAAAGGCGTAATATCACAATTTTGGCAGATCACTTAATTCTCCTGCTCTCAACTAGGGCTAACACTGTATAAATTTCTTTAGGTTTCAGTTACAAATATTGTTGTATTCCCAAATTCCTGTACTTCATACCATAGGTTCTGAATACACATGACAGACCACCACACTGTCCCAAACAGAGTTATGTGAGCTATAATCCTTTATCTGTCTGTCACAAGCCTTTGCTGGGATTCCACTGGCATGCTAACTCTTGCAGAAT
Organism: Picathartes gymnocephalus; assembly: GCA_013390045.1. Lineage (NCBI taxonomy): Eukaryota > Metazoa > Chordata > Aves > Passeriformes > Picathartidae > Picathartes > Picathartes gymnocephalus. Next base: position 53,068 of record WEKY01010821.1, read on the forward strand.
CACTGCTAAATCCAGGCTGATGGGCTTGGTTAGACTTTGGCAGACTCTCTCCAGAGCTACTGTGGTAGCTCTCATATCTGTGCTCTTGTGTATTTCTAGTCAGAATACAAATAGCACAACTGACTGAGGTCCACCAAAGTTGCCTAACTTGGTCTCCACAGCATTTGGTGCATGCTCTCTTAGCACGCTGTCCTTGGCTTTCACGCTGTGCTGCTTGAGCCCAGTAAGTGCCCAAGGATAATTTAAATACAGCTATACAGACTTGGGAAGTTACTTGTGCACTTGACTTAAAAGCAGGTACTAGAAATCCCAAAAATTGATTATTACACTGGAAACATACTCTCACAGGGTAGATTTTTTTTTTTTTGCCACAACATTCATGCACTTGCTGTCATACAAATGAGAATTTGCCTGTCAGGAGCAGGAATTCTTTTTTTGACAACAGGGTTTTCAGAACAGCTGTAGCTCTGCACTCCACAGGGTGCTGTAGGTACAGAAAACACTTCGCATAGTGCCTGACAACACAGGTCATTTTCCTCAGTGTAGGGCACTTCCTACATCCCAGTGCCAGAGTCCCTGCCTGCTCCCCAGCCTATGGGGTGCAGGGAACCTGCCTGAGCTACCATTGCTAAGCCATTATTTTCTATGTATGTGTCCCTAAACATACTGTGATGTTCTGGCACACAGTCAGCAAACGATCAAAACTTTCATTGGAGTTAGGATCATGATTCATCTCGAACTGGAGTTTCTTTTAAAATCCTAACCTTAATTTGTTTTCAGCTACAGTTACATTCATTTTCTCCATCTTTTTAATTTTTAAAACACATAGTTATAAAAAAATTATATTTAAATCATTCAGAAGAGTAATTTCAAAAGAGTTATAAGAACAGAAACATTTCTGTCATTGATGTCTAGTTAAAAAGATTTCCTTATCCTCCGGACTAGTTTACAATTAAAAAACAAAAAAGAGACTGTCCCTACAGGCACTGCTAAACTGATTTAACCAAAACACAAAAACAATTGCATGGACTTTGACTTCCTTAAAGTCAGTATTTCAGCAAAACTCTAACAAAAATATTTCTATAATATATAGCATAGATACTGCTGAAGTGCTGCCTGGGATGGTGTTCATGTATTTTTGCTATCATCAACTTAATGTGCAGCATCAACATAATGTGCAGCATCAACGTAATGTGCAGCAAAAAGCACTGCTTACTGCTTTAGTTATGAAAATATTAGGTTAGAATAAGTGAATAAGATCACATTTGATTCACTAAGTACCCAGCATGTTTATTTTAACGATTTCTTTTTTTAACGAGCTGCAAAAACAGCAGTTTTCCCTCCACCCATTTCTCCATCTCCAGCGCTGCTGTTTGTTCAGAGCACCAGATGTATCACCAAGGCTTCAGAAAAGCTGAGCATTAAGTGTCTCTGGGAACAGTCCTGCCCAAACAGGTCTCAGATGCACTGGAGGGAAGGTTGTTCCCTCCCCTGGTCCCATCACCTCCCTAAGACATTGTGGAATAACCCTGCATGTGTTCACTTTGCCTGGCATGAATTATTCCGAGCAGAGATCTGCCTGGGGAAGGAGGATCCCTGAGCTTTAAGCACTTGGCTCCAAGGTGTATTTCACCACTAAAACTCACCAGTTTCACCTGCCTATGGATCTTAATGAGGCAGTTCTATGCTTTCAAAGAAAGCAGTTCTTATTTAGCCAGATTATCTGATAAAACTGGAAAGTAGCGTTAAAAGGTTCTTCTTTTAGCAGGAAGAACACACCTGCTATCTAATGTGAACTGTAGGTGAGATGAAGCTTCCAACGGATCCTGGAGAAACTCTAACAAATACTTAGTGGGGCTTCAACAGGCCTGACCTGGGCACCTCACTGTTCCAGAAAACAATGAAACCTACAGCTTTTATCTGTTTGATAGCAATTACTCACTCTGGCTGCAATCCATAACCTACCCACACGATAACCCCAGCAGATAGGAAGGAGCTGGAAGGTCCCGCAGCGCAGGCCCCACCGTGAGGGGGGCCCCAGACTCACCCGCTGGGCCGCAGGTCTGGCAGGGCCCTGTCCAGCGGCAGGCGGTCGCTCAGGTAGGCGTTGTAGCCGTAGTACTGGAACTGCTTCAGGGCCATCCGCCGGCTCTCGGGGCTCAGCTCCTGCCCCCAGTGAGCAAAGAGAGAGGAGTCCGTGAACGCCTCCGCAGGGTTGGCTTCCACTTTGGGGGGAGCTTCTACAAAGACAAAAGGAAGCAATAAGGATCTGCTATTTTCAAAAGCGTAACTTCAGCTCCACTTGCTGCCTGTAGGCCTTCCCATGATATGCCCTCATGTATAACTACTAGCATGTAATGCTCAAAATTTGATATTAAAATAAAGTTACATAGAAACGATTCTTTTTTATCACACTCTGACTAAAGGCCAGGACTGATAAAGCTAAATGAATTACATTTCTGAAGGAGTCTTATTTTGCTTTTATATACCAAGATGAAATATTTAATTTCAGCCTGAATTATCTTGCTAGGAAAAGACTGAAGTTTTGAAGGGGAAAAACAAAGCATCTGTACATAATGCACAAAATGGCTGACAAAATCTGTGTGTAAAATAAGTTCTTTAAAACTGCATATTCAACACAAAGAAAATTCACGGTTTCACCTATGTTTAAATAGCAAACAATTTCAGTCATACACAAACTTTATGCTCCAGTTTACCAAATCAGGCTATTTGAATTTTTAGCCCATACTTAGGAGCATGTGATGATGCTACTGGGATCATCACTTTGTAGTAGTTGAGTGATTAGAAAAGGTTTCCATTTCACAAGGCCACATCTCTGGTTGCTATGCCAGAGAGGAGGGGGAAAAAATAGATCTAGAACTCAATTTAAGAAGAGCTCTAGTACAATGAAATCACAACATTCATTCTCAATGTTTAGTTGCTCAGAAAGTCTGTTTAAGGTGACCTGTGAGCGCTCTGTGATGGACGTGTCACAGTTGACCACATAATCTAACCCAGAGAACCCCTTGTTTCTATAAACACTTTACAACCCACAGGACAGCAGCAAAGCAAGATCAAATGCCTTACTTGACACTGACTTGTCAATATAAACTAGAGCCTCACAAAGAAAAAGTATCTTCTTTTTCTGAAAGTTCTAATTATTCATCAACAGTCGCCACAGTCATTAACAGTGACCCAACCAAATAAAGAACTCTCCTTTCTGAAGAGCTGTACTTACACAGAGACTTACGAAAATTAAAGTGAATCTTTTGAATATCTATCGATGTGTCCAACAGGCAGAAACTTCAATTCTCCCCAAAGTTCTCCTCAGCACCAAGAGTCACCTACAGGCCCGAGAGCTGAATTAGCCTTTATGGAAACACCTAAAGACAACAGTTCATATACTAGCAGAATGTGCCATCAGAATCCTGACTCCCAAAGAATGCCAGGAGGCATCCTTTGATCACCTACTAAAAAGAACCCAAAATGCAAAAACATAAATTGAGAAGACTAGGTTGTTTGATTTGTTCAAGATGTTCTCCTTTTTTTCCCTGACAACACTGACAGGAAACCAATGGCACTTGCTTCTCTACACTATGTTCCCACCTCTGCAAATATGAGATTTTTCTGTACTTGTCAAAGTACTGTCTCCCAGCCTGAATTTGGGAATGAGCTCCAGCTCTTCAAAGATGAAAGACAAACTAAATCCTCAGTCAAAGGAGGAAACTACACTGACAGGCCCTGCTACCACACAGATTAAATGTCAGAGAGAGGAGCCTGGAAATTACGGAATTTTGATAAACTGAGATCACTTCAGAGGGTCCTAACTTGAAAAGGGCAGAATAGCATTTGAATACCAGGTTCAGAAATCACAGCAGCGTGGGAAGTCGCAGATGTCTCTGTCTTTTCACAGATGAAGAGTCCATCCCAGAAACAACTGCCTTCACAGACTGACACAGGCATATATTGAATTTTATCTAATTATTTTGTACGTGAGAGTATTTTCTAAAGTGATCTGTGAATCTCTTGCTGTTTTCTGATTGAAAAAGTGCTCAGTAATCCAGGTTGTATCTCAATTTAAGATTTTCCAGTAATTGGTATCTGTGAATTTCATTTACAAGCTCTACTAAACCACTTACCAAATGCAGTAATTTTTTGTATGCTAAGCAAACACGTTATTTCAATATGTTGCTCTACAGGAAAAAAAACATTAGCAGGAACTTTCAATTACAATTCCAATCAATGGAATTAAGCATGCATCTCTGATGACAAAGCCTTTCTTTCCTTCATTTGGCTGAAAACCTTTGGGGGAAGCAACTTTCTTCAGCCAAGAAATAAAAATAATGATTACAAGGATATCAGCTTGCTTTTGACTAGTCAACAAGTGCATTTGGAGCCTTGGCCTCCATACACAGGTGGTGAGGTCTCCCAGGCAGGCCTCCTTCCCACCTGCTCCTGCAATGGCAGAAGGATGGTAGGGAGCGAAGGCTCAGAGGTGACCCACGAACAGTACTGCCTGGAGCAATACAAAGGAGGCACATTCATCTGCTCAGTTGGTGCCAGAAAGGAAAGATCACTTCAATTTCTTCTGTGGGAAGAAAGGCTGCTGTCTGCAGCATGTCACTGCAAACGTTATTGTGGGGTCTCCCCTACATTAACTTTATATACCATGTAAAGCTGTACCCAGACATGAGCCTGCTATTAACTCTTGGCAGACTGACACCCTGCAGTTAAATCAATTAATAATAGAGATTTATTACACAGATGTCAGCTGGTTGCACACCTGGGCCAGAGACATCTCCTTCCAGAAGCCTAGCTGGTCATGGCATCAGCCTGGAGTTGCTCACACACTGCTTACCTGAGCCAAAAACCCCACAGATTGTTTTCCAAAATCATCTCTGTCTCTAGCTCATACTCACATTTCCTAGTTATGTAATTATCTTAGTACAAATCTATTACATTAATTTAATATAGTTAATATTAATTAAATTAATTGTCTTAGTATAAATCATCTGATCTCACTGATCAGCCACCAAGACAGAAATTCACTCTCCTCTTTCTATTGCTCACTGTGTAAGTCAGAGACATCAAACCAACAGACACTACTGAGATAATAAGGGATAGACATTTTGTTGTCTGATTGCTTTGTTCTACAACCTCTGAAGAAAGCAAGTATTTATTACCAATTAACACAATCATTTAATTAATAACTTGGATTTAATCTCCATATAAGCCTTTGAAGCTCATCAAGAGAGACTCATTTTTTTCAGCTCCATTCAGATTTCAACATTGTTTCCTAAGAGTTACCATGAACAGGTTCACAATTAAGAGAAAGGATCAAGTCCGAAAAGGGTTGCAGAAATAGCTTCAGAGACGGAGTGAGACACGCTGTTTGTTCTCACAAGTCCCTAAGTTTCATTTTGGTTCTACCCTTTATTTGCCTGCAGGTCTATTCACAAAAACAGCAGCATTTCACATCAAAGCTTTACCATCGTGAAAATGCCTTCCATGGAAAAAGAACTGCTTTACAAAGCCTGCAGTGTAAGCTTATCTGCTGATTTCATTAAGTGCCAGTAACAAGAAGCTAGATATAGTTAAGTCAGCAAAAACACCCCTATGTCAGCTAAAGACGCGCAGAAGGCATCAATAACTGCACTAAATGATACATGCACAGGTGGGACAGGCTGCTCACAAAAAGAAGAATGAGTTGGAAATGATGCCAGAGTGTAGGCTTTGATCATGTGCTCCCCCTCACCAAGTTTTCCAGTGCCTGACCCTTTGATTTCCGAGCCCAGGGAGGATGGAGCAGCCCATGATCACGGAGGTGATGCCGCGGCTGTGCCTTGCCTCACTGTACAAGGTGGGCTCATGATGTGCATCTAAGCAGATTATTATTAAAGACAAAACAAACCTCAGCTCTCTGATGAGGCCTAAAGCCCTCAGACTCTGGCTCCCAGCACTCAAAAAAAACCCCTATACTCTATTTCCCGAGGGCAGTAGCCTTTCAGCTTTCTATGGAAGGAAGGATCCTTTCATCCTTTTCCTCTACAGGTGCCCTTCATCTGTTAGGGCACCTCTCTACCCTCTTGCCAGAGGCCATTCTGTGTGACAGGTAAAAATCCCAGACTGGCATTAGGTCACAGAGCTGTGATACAGTGTTTAGAAGTGTGAAAACTTCACCCAAACTTTGTCACACATCAAGATACACAGAGGAAGATCCCACTTTTAAAATCTATTGTAATTCATGAAAACACCTTATCAGCATCCTCAAAAATTGCAGTTTGACAACTCCTGTCTTGCAAGGCTGCTCCCATGCAGTACCCTCCTATAAATCGGGTATCAGATGACTGAATCTCTAAATGAAAACATCCTTGTTTGCATTGGTGGCGAAACACTGACAAGCAACAGCAGAAGCAGCTCACCAAGATGCACCACTGCATCAGCCATGGAGAAAAGTGTACTCAGAAGACAAAAATTGAAAGTTACAGTAACAGATCTTCCCTCAAAGAAGTTACTTTACTTATTCTCTCACCTCTCCAAAAATTACAATACTGCTGGCAAGTTGCCAACACTAATACAGCTTTGTGCTGAAAAGAGAACTTTCCTGTTTTGAATATTCAAGTTAAGTTAATTCCTCTTGGCATTCTTGTTCTGTTCCCAAAGAAATTACTTTAGCAGAAGTGCTCCTAAGGAAAAATGCATTATCTAAGTGGGTTAAATTCTGCTACTACTGCTTACTTACAGCTTAGTAAGTTATAGTGAAGTTGCCAGGGCTCCTCAGAGAGACTGACAGAGCCTGTCAGATTCTGTCTGCACAGATGACAGAGCAGCAGAGCCCTAATCTTAAGAAAAAATAAACCTGATCCGAACTACCTACAAAACACACAACCACCCTGCAAAGATTCAGCTCCATACCAGTCTTTGAATATCCCAGCACACTCTGTAGTTAGTGTAAACACTGGACAGATCAAATACACAGGGAATGGAAAAAAAAAACAACAGCAAAAGAAAGGGGATCCTCTCCTGAACAGCTGCCAAGAAGTCATGGTAACACTGAACAGTATACAATCAGACAAAACCTTGAAGATTAAACTGTATATGATAGCACATATAGAAGGAAATGCCAAAAACTCTCTCAATTTTTAAATTTTTTTAGAACTTGACACAATTTATATGCTATTTATTTATATGCTACCTTTATTGCATTTTAAGCAGCCAATATACATACATAATGGCATAAGCTATTAGCATGCTACCAACACATATTTTCATTTGTTTCTGTTTGGAGTTTTTTCTGATAAATGCTTATTGTGCATATTAGGGTGGAAATTCAGTCTAATTCTGCTTAGCACCCAACAAGGACAGACGTTCATGTAGAGAAGGTGGATGTTCCCTGCCCTGGCAGACACTGATAACCCGATAGCTCCTAAAAAGTCGCGGCACAAAAGTTCCTTTCCACCGAAGAAAGATGTCTGAAGATGAATCTCAAAACGTGCTCAGCACTAGAGGGCAGTGTAAGAAACAGGAAATTTTTGGTCTTAAGACAAATCTGAGGATTTTGAGACTTCTTAAGAACCTATTAAAGACCTCTCAGAACTACAAGTACCAAACCTATAAACTGGTAATTAATCAGCAAATTCCATGATAGTGGTTATTTCCTATGGGTAAGAAAATGCATAGGAGAAAAATGAAATGTTTATTTTGTTACCGAGTCAATGCTAAAAATACACAATGTGGGTGCACACAAACAACACTTTATAGGAACAAGATCATGGTAAGGGCTCTGTATTTCTTCTGTATGCACTCCATCTGGCCTATTCTGGTCTGAAAACACTATAAATTCTGCCCACTGTTGTTCCTGCTGGACATGTGCTCACATGTGCCTATTAAATTCCACTTTAGCCATAACTGTGCCATGGATATGAATCAGGCCGGACAGGTCCATGCATCATTCTTGCAAATTTAACAAAGTTACTACAAGCCTGGACGACCTGAAAACAGGGTAAAAGCTTCTAATTTACTGGAATGGAATTATCTAAGGAAATATAAATTTGCAAGTAAAACCCATTTTCCCTCAGATAAAGACAGAACTCTCCGACAGGTACCAATACTGCACTTTCAAGGCTTTCTGTATCCATTGACATCAATATTTTGTCAGGGACCAATTTTGTTTTCACCAGTGTGTAAAAGGCTGATTTTCAAAAAACATACCATGAGGATATTAAAGACTAAGGAGTACCAAGTTCCAAGCCTTCAGACTTTCTAAAACACAATTTTCAGCCTGTCCTAAGCAATACCTCTCTTCATTCCTTCTACTTGGAAACCAGATTTTAAGACAGCATCAATTCATTCAAAACAACACGTAATTGCCTAACTATAGGCCTCCAAGTTAGAGTGGTCAGAATAATTATTTATTGTCTATAACTTAAAGGCTTACCATTGTCTCATTAAAAGAAATACATTTTTAATGGCGAAGTTATTTTTATAATTTCAATAATTCTGTACTTAAGGCATTAACTTAATCTGTAGGCAAACATACCACAATTTTTGGAATAACAGTCTAAAAACACACTAATAATCTCCCAAAAACTGCCTGAAAATTAATTTAGTGACTTCATTCAGTTGTGATAAACAAATCCCAGTATCACAAACTGCAGTGTAAGTGCCCTGAACCAGCACTGGTACCCGTAAGGGAAAGAGAAGAATCAGATGGGCACAGTTACCTCCCTAATTTTTCAGATAAGCAGAGTGACAGCCTTGTTTCAGGTCATGGTTCTGGTTAGGAGGAATAAACCCCCCTGCAATGCTGATTAGATCAGATTGTCAAGGAAAATGCTAAACCAATTTAAGCCCATAATCTCTGATCCGTGCAATTTTGTGAGAATCATTGCACTGGCCTAACATGTTTCCTGTCTTGGATGAAAAAGACACCATGTTATCATCACACATAACCTCCATTCTTTTAAATATTTGCGATAATCTTTTCAAAATACCCAGGAAACTTTATGATACTGAACACTGTACAAATGAAAAGAAAGTACAAATTAAACCCCAATTTTCCAAAACCAACAGTTTTTCATTAGGTTAGTTGGTTACACTGAGTACTTTTTCCCAGGTGAGAGTGGAAGACAACAGAAATTCACATGACAGACCAGCCTGCACCCAGGAAACAGAGCTGTGCCAAAAACTGAGACTGCTTCTATTTGAAGCTCAGGCACAAAGCTGAGTTTCTAATGACAACTTTCCTCATTTCCTTCTCACCATAAGAAGTGGAAAGAAGTAAGTGGAAACAGAGGAGATCTATATACAAAGAGGACTTTGCAAAGGCAACAGAATAAACCAGGGTCCACATCAGGGCTTGGGGTCTGAAACCTCTCAAAGACACAGTACAGCGAGTTCCTGTGCAAGAAAGAAGATAAAAAGGTTCAGAATATTCCACTGATTGTAACTGCACGTGTTCCTAAATTTAGGCATTTGCTAACGGGCTTACTAAAAAAGGAAACTCATCTACATTTAATGAATAGAAGACCACACTTCTCTTCAGGATTAGTGGAGTTTGCATCTGTGCAGATGAGAGGCTTTAAAAGCGCAGTGTGTTTTATACCATAAACCCAAATCTATGTCACCTGGAGTAAACATGAAAGGTACTTAACTATTTTGAAAACTATTTTGCCAGGAGCTGTCAAGCTGTGACACAGTTAATTAGTCATATACATATGGCTTTTCCTTCTATACTCACACCAAAAGTAAAGTTCACACAAGGAAACAGAACTCTCTTCTACAGTCACCCAACTCAAAGCACCAAAAATAGGCCTCCTCTTTCAGTAATCACACAAAATGAGATTTTTCTCTGCTAGCCGGGCTGTACTGAGCTCCCTCAGATTAGCTCTACTTTAACAACTTCCATTCAATTCTTTCAGCCCTCTGAGGAATTTTGTTCTGGCCACTTCATCGTGAACACAGAAGTTTGAGAGAGCAGCAGCTCCCTCACTCTAGACATCCTTTTCTCTTTTTCCAAGTGCTTCCAACATTAGACACTGTGAACTGCTTCGCCCATTCCACACCATGTTCTCACCAGCCCTCAGTACACAAACACTCTGCTAAGTGGCCTGTGCTTGACAGGGCTCCTACTTAAAAAGTAGTTCTCCAGCACTTGCAGGGTTTTTGTACACTGGAGCTACTTCATACTTCCAGGAATTTTCCTAAGCTACCCCAAGAGACAGAGACGAGTTTCAGTTTTAAAAGGAACCTGAAGAATTATGAGTAAGAACAGGGTTGTTTTGAAGAGCCAGCATGCACTTCTGCAAGAGCATCTTCCATTCCCATGTGCCACTGCCCTTGTCATGCTTAAAGCACTGGACACAGACAAATGCAGCAGCACGGAGCAGGTACATTTTAAAGGTTTGCAAACTACACTTCAATTTAAAAAAAAAAACTAAGCATAACATAGCTTCTCCTCTTGACAGAAAAACATGAATGACAAATTAAAAGCAGTCTCCTATCTTTAATACCAAGTAGATGATTTGTGATGTCAAGAACTCTCCTTGAAATAGCAGGAAAAATTTAAGACTATGACATCAGATTAAGTTCTCTGGTTTAATAGGTATTTGGGTAAATGATGTACAATGATACTTTATCTTAATTTTGTAAATATAGGACAGTAAGTCAAAAACATGCTGAAAGGAGACAACAAATCACGTGGACTAGCAGCAGTCTGCATCAACAGAAGGCAAAGAGGAACTTCTAGATTACACCCCGCAAATACTTTGGTTTGTTACTGTTCTCAGCCCACTCTCTACCCTACAACTAGGAACTCGGAGAAGTATCTATTACCTGAGAATTTTCCTCTATTGTCTTAAGAACTGCATATGAAATAGCTTCAAACTTACAACATTCTGCATTTCCTTTGCAACTTTAAAAAGCACACTAGCTTAAAGAAAAATCTTTTTGAAATTGCATTAAGTTGACTGTTCCTCTGCTTCAGTTGTGTGAAGAATGAGAGCATCTGGCTGACTGGTTATTTCTGCTTTGTTTTTTGGGGTTTTCTTGTCTTTTTTCTTTTTAAAGCCATCATAGGTCAGAATTTTAACAAAGAAACAAGAAAATCCCAACAAAACAAGACAAAAAATACCTCAACCCTCAAAATACAGCTAGATTAGAGAATGAATCAAACTTATAGCTAGAAATAGTTTTAAACAGAAATAAGAAGCAAGAGGAAAAATGAGGAAGCCAAGAAAAACTGGAATTACTGCCAAAATAGGAAACTAAATGAAAATAATGGATAATTCAATTTATTATGCAAGATACAACGGGCAATTTAGTTAGTAATTTCTCATCATAAGACTACAGATTTCCCTGCAGATCTCTTACTTTAGTGTTAGAAGCTTTATTGAAAAGGTGTGAGTCACAAATCAACCTCTTGCAAATGTGCTAAATCAACACAGAAGAGGATAAGTAGAAACATCTTCCACGGTTTTTAATTTATTACCTTTCCTGGAACATAAACCACAGTTACACTTTGGTAAAATTCAGACATCTTTTTTCTCCTCCTGTCCTCACTCCTACCTGACGATGAGCCTTTGGAAAACCCACAAAGCAAAAAGGATGAGGGGGAAAAAAAACCTGCTTCCCTTACTGGCACATATTTTGAAATTGTGTAAAATTTTTCTCCTACTTTTTTCTAACAATCCTGTGTATCCCCACATCCTTGCTCATTTTGTCTAAGATAAAAATCAAGACTCTTTGTTAAGAATGGTTCTAGCCCTCACCAGTGCAGCACCCCAATTTAATCCAGGTCAAAGGAGCACTTTGTGCCTCCTGCACTGCACCCACAGAAACATCCACATCTCACCGAGTTACCACTGAGCCACTGTGTTCAGCGATCACAGGCTGTCCTTGAGTGGCTTTATAATACCCGTATCCCCAATCGTCTATTCTGCTTATCTCACATGTTGACTTCTGTGCTTGTGGAGAGAGCAAGGGGCGGCGAGAAGCAGCGCGCAGCTCATCTGCAGAAACTGCACTCTGCTTCCCCGAAATTCCCTTTCCCAAGGACTGTGGTGTCTGCAGCACGGACACAGAGACAGAGAGAGAGAAATAAATGTCTCAGTGCTCCCTCGGGGCTCTCGGCTTTTACAGAGGGAGAGAGACAGGAAGCTTTTCTTTACTTTTTTCCGCTAGTTTCCTCGTTAGCTGAAGACAAAGGGGGGAGGGGCTGCTGAAGGTAGCTGATTAGAGGAAACCCCTTCTAAGGTTTCCTCCCAAATTCACCCTAAACCAGGACACGGGTACATCAAGGATACACTGGCATCCATGGCAAAGCTGCTTAAGTGACTGGGAACAAAGGAATTCCTATTGATTTCTACCAGGTAAAGATCTAGAAGAGCATTTTAAATATTCTACTACAGGTAAAATTCTCATCTAACCTATATTAAAATGGACAGGAGTAGAGGTTGCTTTATTTTAAAAACCTGCTGAAGGATACCAACAGCTATATTTCCCATGCATTAAATAGAGGAGAGCACTTAGGAGGTATCTCATATACACATAATCCCAGAGAGGTGCTTACTAATCCTAGCTGCTCTAAATTGAAACAATTATCCAGGAGTGCTAGCAAACATCAGCAAAATGCCTAAAAAATGGGTAATTAAAACAGACTTTCACCAGTTTCACAGAAAACCTTTAGTAATGGACAATCAAAGACTTTCTTATTTATTATCATTACTTGTAGTAGAGACTATTTAGGATAGATACCAGAAGAATATATTCTGATAAAACAGCTGAGAATTGTGAGATATTAAATTCTGAATTTTTATAATGCTTTTAGGAATTGTTAGGCATGATAAAAGATTTCATTAATCCCGAGGTTATGTCCAAAATGAGCAGTGTTTTTTTCATTTGCTCCACCTGCCCTGCAGGTGTTTGAAATCCGCAGGGCTTGTGAATTAATTACTCATCAGTCACTAGGGTGGGATGGGCTAATTAAACTCTATTTGGAAAAGAAAAGAATGAAAAAATCACTTTACCATATGAGTCAGGATATTAACTGCACAGTAGTAGTGAAGGCAGAAGTTCTAGAAGCAGCCAGCTCTGAACAGAAGACTAGGGAGGAGCTGATGTCCCTTTGGAATAACTGTTCATCAATAAAACCAATGATTTTCAATATTCAAAGTGCAAGTAATTTTCTCTAACAGCAAATGAAGTTTCTTAACAGTTTGTTTCCAATTAATCTTCGCTCCTGGAGAAAAGCTGCCCTTTAATACTTTGACACTTAAATACAGTTGGCAGTCAAGTAAAGGCAGAGGCAAGAAAGGCTCCAGAATTTCATAAACAAATCCTACCTTGAGGCAATTCCAGAGAATTAAATGTTTTACCTGGAAAATGGAATATTTTCATGTAGTAAAAAGAAATAATTATGAGATGAATTGAAGCAAATAAGAAAGGAGGAGGTGATTTCCCTGGCAGGAGAACTAAGGCTCATGTCCTTAGTCCTCCAAACAACTCCAAACCTTAGCCAGAAAAAATTTCCCAAACCTCTCACAGTGTTTCTTTGTGTCCCTGGTGAAAAGGATTTGGTAAGCCTGCTGAGGAGGCATAGCTTCCTCCATGACCAGAGCCACGATTTGGCTAGAATTTTGTAATGCCTCTACTTCCCTGTCCACCTGACTAAAATGCACCCAGTACAGTCTCTCTCCATGTTTAGCCAATGGTCATCATGTGAAAGAGGTCAGCAGGGACACAAGAGTTGGAGATTTAACTCTCAGCTTGCTTTTGCATGTTAAATTCATTTACCAGACAAATATATAATCTGCATTTTAAGAGCTTAGCACTCCCAGATAGCAAGTTTTAGGTGTGCTACCCAGGGCCTGGAAACTTGCCAATACTTATCCAAACACTTCTGAAAGAAACAGACACTGATACCAAGGGAACTCTTACACCAGTTTGGCTCCATCCTAGTTTTGGAAAAGTTGCCTGCTAAAAGGTTCAGCAGAGCAGTGTTTCTGACTGTTATTAGCATCTCTCTGCAGCCAAGGCAGGAGTCTAAAAAAAACATGCAAAGAAATAGTGGTAAGACCTCGCTCATCCCATATAATTTACATAAGAGCAGGTTGATCAGAATCAGAGAACTGAGCAAAATCTTGTACAGTTTCTTCTCCAATAAGTGTCGTTACAGAAGGTTCTGTCCCTTCAGACATTTGCACTGCTAACACTTCTTTGTTTATGCACTTTCTTGCCAAAGACCTAGCAAGCTGTGAAGGAAGAGGTGTCTGTTTTTCCACCACCACTTTTCTGGCTTCATTTACCACCAGGTTCTCCAGTTCTCCAATACTCTAAGAAGTGGAACCACAGATACCAGATTTCCACTTATTTAGGTCCTCAGCTTCACACAGAGTCCAGGGAAGATCTGTCATTGGTATTTTCCCATAAACTCTCCAGTCTAATTTTACAGTCTTCATAAGCCAAACTGCCCACCATCACCAGCACGTCCTTTGGCCTCCTGTGGAGGATGAGGGTTGAATTGGGAACTTAGCCTAAGACTCAGACTGCTTTTCTGCTGTTGCTGCCCATAGTACCCTTCAACAGTGGTAAAGGAAAAAGAGGATTTTGTTTTCTTCCTGAAATAATTCCTTGATTATCTCTGCACAACTGAGCTCTCACAGAAAAGCCAGAATGTTTTTCCCCGTGGATCTCATTTGCCATTGTAAAACAGGAACAGCCGCACAGCCCCTGCCTTGCAGGAGTATTAAAACAAAACTACACTTCAGAGCTGCTGAGTACCAGCCATCACTGAAATGCTTACAAAACCAATAAAAATCCTCTTTCTTCTCATTAGCAAAGACGTTAAGATCAGCCACTTTTCACAAATTCCTCTGCATCAGCAGGCAAGCTGCACCACCACCAATCCTCAATAGCTCGATGTCCCTGTCCCACAAGAAGTTAATCCTGACAATGTTGGTTTCACTGTTTCCAAGCCACCAGGCTCCAACACTGCATTACACTGAGCAGATGTTTATGTTCCAATTCCATTTCCTTAACTAGTATCAGAGGATTTGTTTTGTGTGTAAGGAGATTTCCTAGATTTTTTCCAACCTCTTTGGAGTGTGGCTTGTGAGGAATATTAGATATTTCAGTAGCCCCATTTTCCCTGAAAAGAGTCACATGGACTCAGATATTTGTTGTCTTACAACCTGGTAAAAATTTGGTTCTGTGAACAACAATTGTTACTGAGAGGGTTTCCATTCCCAACTAACCTTATCATACAGCAGGTTGGAATATACTGAACACAAATGATTTTGTTCAGGCAAAATCCTTTCTTTATATTGGATCTTTTAGCCCTAACAACACATGCACTTCTTTGCTTAATTACACAGCCTGCTTCACCCCTCTCTTTTCCCATTCCCCTTTTTGATTTTTCTTGCTCAGAGGTATGCAAAACAACTGTGCAGGTAACATGGTCTAATAACTATCTGCAAATCTGTTCCCTGAAAGTGACATTACCAAAGCTGGGAGGCCAAATAGTACCAGCCCCTAAGTGTTATGATTTATTCTTATAATGCTAGAACATTCAAAACTTTTCTGAAGTGTTCCTGAAAATATACTTAAATTTTATTCTCGTAACACTTGCACAGTGTAGAAACATATGCTTATTTTATCTTTTTTTTTTTTTCCCCTAAGATTTAAGTGTTTGGGATAATTAAAGAAACTCCAGGGAATTCACATGCTCCATTTACATGTAGAGGGAGATTCCACGGTCAAAAGATACATCCTTGGCCCACAAAACACCAAAGCATGTTCACAGAGCATCTGAAAGTGTCTGTCTTCAAATTTGCACAGTTTTCTCTTAGATTGTATTTTGGGAATCTGGTTTAGAGATTTATGTGAAATTCTTCATGGTTTTTTTTGGTTTTTTAAATTAAATTAGTAAATGTACAAGGATATACCTAAGTGAGATGCTACTTATACAGTCATAGCAGCAGCCAGAACTTTAGTAAACAGCACTATGATACTACAGGAGAAACACTGACATAATCTGACTTTAAATAATACTGATGTAAAGAACACATGCAACTTTTCAACCACAATCAAGTGTTGCAACCGGAGCAAAGACATACTTTTGGCCAAAACTAAAACCTGGCTCATAAAATGAGCCCCTTTTCCATGTTTTGGGGGAAAAAAAACTCTCATTTAAATACACTCAGCAAACTCACAGGAGTTTCTTATTAAAGGTATTTTCCTCTGGTAGCTCTCACACGTTGATGCTCACAGCTTCCAATGCTTTGAAAAAGCTATGTTCTATAAATCTTTAAACTTCTTTAAAACTTCTTCTTCCCATTATTAATCTCAGCATAACTCTGAGTATTAGGATATCTCTTAATATATTTCTTCCAATATATTTTTGCCAGTGTAGGGAATGGTAGAAGCAGAGGACAGGTAAGAGCAAGAAGAGGAAGCACTTTCATTACACTCCCTCCAACCAGCAAAGCAGAGCTACTGTGTGGAAAGCAGTAAATTATGCAGGGGGGAAAAAAGTCAAAGTAAATCTCTTTTCTCTTGGAGTAAAAGGACACTTTACACACTACAGTGGTGATCCTTCTTGTGATTTCTGCAATGACTACTCAGATCTTCCTACTGGGAACCAACTCAGCCCTCGCTAAGGTTTAATTTAAGCACTAATTTCTAAACCACACTTTTGAAGCAAACAGTCCTTAATGGAGAAGATAAAACAAAGGAACACTGAAACAGTAATTCCAACATTCTTTTAACATTTAAGGAAAAGAAGTTATTCTTTCATGAGTATCAGTTAAATGAACAGCTTTATATAAAGTATATTCAAACTACAGGAACTTTCAAATTTATAATATTTCTTTCCAAGAGGCAACAAGACAATGACAGCAGAAAACAGCACTGCAAACTAAAGAGGGATAACCCAAAACTTTGTTTCACTTGTGACTGGCTCATGGATGATCGTGTCCAGGCAATGCTTAACTGGATTTCTAAGGTCTACCTTTCAACAGCCTCATCTGTTTATCTTTTAGCTATACTTGACAGATAAAATTAATTAGTTTGGATTTATGCAAGCTTCTTCACAGAATTTCAATGTATAAACATAGAATTCAATTTTTTAATTTAATATTTCCCATTAGAAAAGAACAGGAGAGTGAGGAATGAAATTTTGTCATATTTGTCACATAATTCCATTTGATGTCATTCCTCTTTCAGTGATTTCTATCTGCATAATTTAATCCTTCATTAACATATTACAGCCACTGAATCTCAAACAGCTGGTAATGATCATATTTCAGAATCTGTTAGCATCCACTTGCTATGATCTTGTTCTTCCCATCTTCCATCTGAACCACTTCCAGCTGATCAGTGGCGGGGGGAAGCGTTATTAAAATTAAAATAGCAGGGCAGAAGACTTGCACTGTAAAAAGCAAAACCCCAAATATTCCTGTGGATGTTTCCAACCAACATAAATAGGTTTCTGTGCAGCTTTTAGTAATACTTTCCATGTGCATTATTTTAAAACAGCCATACAGGTTAAGTTGTTGGGGCTTTTTTCTTCTTATCTTTTCAAATATTTAAAAGTATGCCTTCCCCTGTAAGGGAAAGAGCTCTGCATTTGCACCTAAAATCATTAGTATTTCTTTTATCTCAGATGCTGCCCAGATCATACTCTAAATATTAAATAAAAACAGTCTTTACATAAAGTTAAGAGTATAAGCACAGTTAATTGAACATGAAAACACATATAGATCCCTCAGCCAGGAAACCAAGCTGCATTTTTTGCCCCCCCTCTCATTTTTCACCCCCTCTTCCTCAGAGTGGCTTCCAAACAAATCAGTGTAATAAGATGAAATATTTATCCTGTGAAAAACTATCTCTAAAGGACTGAAGACCCCACTAGGACACTTGCAATTTCCTCGTAGTTGCTGTTGATTCTCCAGGATAAATCTAGCAAAGTCAGAACTCTTTCCAGGGTCAGGGAGGCCACTGTACATTATTATTAAGATTAATGTCTATTTACACAGTCATATCTAAGAATTTATTCCCTCAGATCAAGAAAGCAAATGACTCTGTAGTTGATTAAAAACCCCCAAAACTGTAATTTCTCTGTTTTCACAAAGAACAACCTGACCCCCAGTCTTCATCTTAACAGCAAAACAAAATCACGTGGGCCACATGAATCTCCAGTTTCTATTTAAATAAATAGTCTTCGATATCCAAACTTAAAATTTTCCCAGCTTATTTTTATATTCACTGTTTAATGCAAAATTGACTCAGATGTTTTCCTATAGCAGTCATAGAATAAGGGTTTCTTTTGGTTTAAAACTGTTTCTCAGAACCATAGAACATTTCATCTCACATTGGAAGAGACCCACAAGGATCACCAAGCCCAGCTCCCTGCTCCAGGCAGGACTATTAGAACTAAACCATATGACAGAGAGCATTGTCCAGGTGCTCCCAGAGCTCTGGCAGATTTGGTGCCATGGCCACTTCCCTGGCAAGCCTGTCCCAGTGCCCAGCCATACCTGTACTGAGCTTATAGAAAGTGACACTGCAAATGTGCAGCTTGCAATTCTAAATATGTCTCAGTCTGTGATATGGAGAGAAATGTGCCTGTCAGGCTGCCTTTCCTACATCCTACAAGCTGCCATGAATGTCAGCTTCTGGGTGATTCATGTTTCCATCAACACTGAACATGAGCTAGCTCTGAATGTGTAAAAATATTGGGGCTTACTACTGAAAAAAAAAAAAAATCTCTATTTTTAAAGGAACATGTATTGGAGGTCTATTATATACCAATTTAAACATGTATTAATTTGTGCTTTACTGATTAGGTATATCTTAACCTATCATGGTATGCTAACACTTCAGAAAATTTTTCTAGCTACATTTTAAAAATCTTATTTGGAATAGTGAAGGGTAGACACAGCACAGCATTTCCACACTTTCTACAATGAAAACATTTTTCTAATCAGTTAAAACTCATTGAAGCAAATATATTCATGCAAGCTTTTAGCTTATGCGTAGATGAGATTAATTACTTGGATGAAAATTCAAAAACTTTTAGAAAGATCATTACTCTTTCTGTGAAATTAAATACCAAACTGTTCTCTTAATAAATGGAAGTCTTCACAAAAAGCCAATGAGAAACTATGGAATGAGAATTTAGATTAGCCTTGAGAATTCTGTCTTCAAGTTTGGGAAGCCGTTTGCATTCCTAACAGCCACCAGCACTATCAAGCTCATTACTTAACGAGGGCAATCCAGCCTGGAAAACCAACTGGCAACTCAGAAGAAACAGCTTTTAAGTCAAGAATGCTCTCTGGTGACACACTAGTGATAATGGTTTTTATGTCAATGGCTACGGGAGATGCAAAACATGCAAAAGCCAGAGATTTTATCTGCAAGGTCGGACAATCAGACGTGTAGGGCACTCCCCAGAATACAAAGGGAAACATTACTTGATTTTAGTAGTCACCGAGTGCAATTATCTATCCTCTACCTTGCAAAAATTAAAGTGATCTGTAAAAAAAAGTATTAAAAGCATTTTCCATGGGTTTGACTATTCTATTTATGCTTCCTTTTAAGAGCCCATAAAGCAACTTGTGAAACTATGGTCCCCCATACTGAGAAACTTGGTGATGGTGCTGACACATCAGCTTACTAATTAGCACATACTTTCCAATTGCAGCTATGCTTTGCTTCTTTTCAAAAGTCTTTGTCAATAGAAAGCTCTCTATAGCTCTGTGATGTTCCTGATGTGCAGTTAAAACCTTTACCATATTTATTACCTATCCTGAAGGCACTTCATGACAATAGACTTTCCAAAGAGTATTAATTTTAATTTATATTGCTCAAGCCCAACTCTGACTAGAAAATTTTACTTGATGGACGTAAAAAAAGTTTCATACTGTTTTAGAGCTTTGACATGGTAATAAGTAAGCTAAGCTCCACTACACAAGGTATGTTGTTACTCTCCTGTAGAGTTTCAAACAAATGTTTCCTTTTTAAAAGGAGAAAAGCTTCTTTTATTGTCCTGATATTTCAGTGAAAAGTTCCCCCTTTTTCTCCACAGCTCTGAATATGTTAGTAGGAAGCCTGTTCTCCCACATGTGCTACAGAAACCTCATCCCACTGATCCCCCAGCTACTCTTCAGTTTGCAGATATGCTTTACAGTCACAATATTTGTTTTTAAACTTCCATCTCCTCCCATCTCAGCTTCTGTCCTCCATCTGAAGCTCATCTCCTTCCAAACACTGCTCTGCATCAGTCCTCTCTGGGGCACATTTCACTATTTAGACTGGCTTTCTCATGGTTCTTTTCCTTGATTCTCCTATCAGGTTTCCAGTCTCCTTTGGAATGATGACTGTTCTCCCCTGAAGAGATCAGGATCTCATTTTGGTACCTGCACTTGCTTTATACACCACTCAAAAACACAGTGGATGCAATTTATCTGGAAAGAGTCAGAGAAGATTTCACCAAAACAATACGGGAAGATGATAAATCCTCTCTTCCCGGTACAAAGGGACTCTGAGACTAAGCCAGCTTAAAGAGATCATTTTAGGTGAAAGAGAAGTCAAGACTCACTGTGTAAATTAAGGCAGAGAGACACATTGCTTCCCTTCCCCTTCAGGCTCTGTCGGCTACAAGTGCTGTATCCCACAAAGGAACCACCAAGAAAACAGCTCTGCTGGGGGTGGGGGTTCAGCTCTTGAGCAGATTCCTGCCATCTGAAGCTCCTCCTTCTAGGACCAAGAGTGCTGAATTTCCACTATACCATAAGGACAAGGACAGGTGTGCCAATGTGATGCCAGGGTACCAGTTCTGCCCATCTTACCAGAACATTTTGTCTTCACACACGGACAGAGCTTTCAGAGTACCATTCTGAAAACAATGCAGCTTGTTAAAATTCTCTGCCAAATCCCACAGGGTACGCTGAACAAGACCCAGTATTGAACAAAAAGCAGTGTTAAGAGCACTTGGTTGCATTTTATGGGACCAGCTATTGATCGTGCTTACTTGCAAAAAGTTCTTAAATTTACTACCTTTACTGATTCAGAAGATGGGAAATGATCCGTATTTTATTATCTGCTTACATTTTTGCATAGCCATCACCCTGGCTAGCAAACAAAAGCTTTCAAGCAGGTACTGGCCTAAGTACTAAAAGAAGACTGACAAGCTGAGAAAAAGTGACAGCAGAATGAAGTTCCCTTCCATGAGATACACCTGGCTCGTGAAGCTGCTCACATCCATTTGGCAGATGCGTGGAAGAAGCAGCCAGTGCAGACAGATAACCTATTACCTCTGCCAAGGAATCTTGAAAGTCAGCCAAATACCCACAGTGATTTTAAGGTGTTGGGATAGCTGGGTAATCCTCGTACAGGGAACAGCAGCAGTGAGAGCACAGCGGCAGGAGGTCCTGACACAAGCCTTTAACAAGCAGCCTTGTTTTCAGAGAACACTAATTGACATGAGTGCGACCTGTGTAAGTTAAATTTGCTGGGTTGCATTCAGTTTGTAATCCTTTCCACCATAATCCATCCATAATAATAACACAAGTTTAGTGCTTTACCCAAACATTTCCACTTGCATACACAAAGCTGAAATCACTCATTAGCTGCAGCATTATTAAGTCCTCACTGTTGAGTGACTCGGTCAGGAATGCATTGGCAAGCGCTCTAAGGAGCAACAGATTCCAAAGCTCTCTTACAGTCTCAAGTATCAGGACAGATGTTCTTAGTTTCTCTTCATCAGACATACAGGGCTGCTACCTCTGCACAGCTGAGCTGTACTCCTGCTCCTAATGACACCCACTGGGAGCTGGGAACACACAGCCTCAGCCAGCATTCCCACAGCAAAACACAGACATTGATTCTCCACTTCAGGCAATAGCAGCAGCTTGCCTCAGCTTCTTGCCCAGTTTCATCTCCAGCAAGACATTTGCATCTTCGCAGTTATTAACCTCATCACTCCATGGTATTAAACACTACTTTATTTTTCATTTGTAATAGAAATCTTTCTGTGTCTCTAATATTTAGCTAGTGGTTCTTTAGCGGTTAAAGCATCATCTATCAGGTGCTCAGATAAAGAAAAAGAGCTCTTTATTCTGTTCAAGATCTGTTTAAAGCTACATGTTTGGCATATGACTCCCACACTCTAAGTGATCAAAACACAGAAGTGTCATCAGCCTCAAGCAGTAGACAAAGTCTTCCAAAAAATGAAGTCTGCAGTTGCTGCTGGACTGGCTCATAATTAGCATGTGGCATTGGCATTAAGGCAATCAATTTAAACGCTTTAAATAAATAATGTCTTTAATATGGTCTAGAAGAGGAATTTTTTTGAATTAATTTTTTCTTGTTCCTGTTATTTATGATGAAAAACTAACCTGGGACCAGAAATAGAGAAAAAATGCTGAAAGAATAAATGAGATACAGCAACTGAAATGAAAGAGCCTCAAGCATAATGCAGCAGCACCTACCCAACAGCTCTCTTCTCCACCTGTTGGACTCTGCAAGGCTGTCAAAGCAAAATTTAACATCTTTAAGAAAAATCCAGGAGTACCCACCATACTCAGGAATCAGTTTTTTAGTTGAAAAAATGTGTATTTATACATTTTTTTGTAAATGCTGGATTTGTTTAAAGCACTGTCAGCTGCAGTTTTCAGAAGATCAAATGGAATAATAAAAAAATCTCAAGAAAGATTACCATCATCGCAGAGAGTTTACAAAACAGAAAGCGTGCTGTGAGTAGAGGAGCTTATAAATTTTACGGTGTTCTCTGATTTTACACACTGAAGAATAACCTCCATCAGATTCCTTGCCCGCAAGGAACAGAAACTCTGGCTCTGCTTCTTGACAGCCACAGATGGTAATGGGCAGCCTCAGCTCAGCAAGTCTCCCTACAAATGGATTCCTGAAATATTGACCCAGCCACAGCATCTGTGAGCTGCATTCTGTTCCAAATTCCATGGCCTTGACCAGCAAATGCTGAGCTTGGTCCTGGACCACTGAAAATCCACACTCAGCCAGCCTCAGAGACAGCACAATGCTGTTTGTTAGAGTGAGGTGGCATTCCAGTCCCACTCATGGCAGAAATGTGCACTCCCCACCCTCACTTCTCAAAATACCTTCCTAGCTATGACATACACATTTTTTTAAACTTCTCAGTATCCAAAGCATAACATTTAAATAACTCCCCATCCCCAGGAAAACACACAGAATTTTCTGCTGTGCTCTTTTTAGACCATACCATGGAAATAACACTTCAAACAGGACAGTTTTGCTTATTAAAGACCATATTATGTACAAAGCCTTTCATTCTGCTCCAGCTGGGCTTCACCCAGGCCTCTCTGGTCAAGAAAAGAAACACCTGTGAAGCATGACAGATTTAAGACCTGCCCCTTCCCAAAGTAGTTCATTAGCAAAACAGATCAACATTCCAAAGTAACAAATGTAGGACTCAGCTTACAGAAATGCCTCTGAAAGCTGAGCAGCTCCGAAGGTGCTTGCATTCTCTCCCTACCTGTCTTCTTTTGGTTTTGTCTTTTTGGTTTTTAATAACAACTCACAACTCCAGACAGGCTGACAACTTATTCAAAAGGATTTTCTTCAGAAAAGTTCTCCTCACTGACTGTGTACCATCTTTATTACATTGGTACTGACATTTAACGCTCAATAAACCTGCAGGCCTTCATTGGAGCTCTGCCTTGCAGTCAAACTCGGACTTCTTCTTTTCCTTTGAAACTCGAGGTTTTCCAGGAACCAGGAGTTAGTTCCAGATCTGGCACTTAATTATCATGCAAGCCCCTTGCTTGCACTCCTCCTTCCCACTGGCAAGATGAATCAAGAAGAAAGGGCAGGAGAAAAAAAAATTCCTCAGGGTCTTTCACAAAATTTCACAGCTGTTTTTCTCTCAACACAGGAAATCAAGCTGTGCCATTCCACTGAGCTGCAGTTTGTAACTTTCCCAAGAACAATCCCTGCAAAGCAAGTGAGGAGTGACAGCTCTCCCAGCTAAATCTTCTGGCACAAGCTCATCACGAGCCTTGCTGGGGAAGAGTCAGAGGACGCTGCTGATTGATGCTGTCCCTCTCAAAATGGAGTGAGAGGAGAACTCCCCAGGTAAAAATTCCTGCACAGAAGCAACCCAGTGAGGTGGGAAAGGCAAAGCACCAGTGCATTATGGCTAGGAGGGTTCTGAGAGATAGGACTTCCACACTCCAGCTCGGAATCCTTTTACCCCAGTGGAACTGTTCAGATCATTTTCAGCTGGCAGCAGAACTCCCTCAAGTAGAGCACTTCACAGGGGTTTGCAGCAGGGCTCAAGTGCAAAGCACTTTGAATTCACTGAGCTATGACAAAAAAGAGAATTTGGTTGACTCACCTGAACTGGGAGCACACAACTGATTCCAGAAGACTTTTTTATTTATGTTATTGGTAACTGCTGACAGAATTAAGCCCCTGAGGCAGTTCCCTTCAACTGTTTTTGCTTCCTAAGTGTCAAAAATTAATTGCAACCAGGTAATGTGATCTACAGCCGATTTCCAGAGAAACCAAAGAGCACAGGTGCCTGAAACAGAGGATCTGACACCTTCAGAGGGCTGTCAAACCACCCCATCTCAACAGGTAACCCTTTGTTAACACAGGCATACAAAAGCTACAAACTGGAAAACCACACTTGTGGGTTCTGATCTGCTGAAAATTGGCACTTCTCCAACACCAGAAACAGCCTAATTCCTGATAATTCTATGGATAATGTGACCCCTTCACATCACAGATGACAGTGAATGAAGAGAGAGATGTGACAGGCAACGCATTCCTCAGGGCTGGCTTCCACTCCAGGCTGGAAATGGAACATATGGACTGCCTTGCATGCATTCAGTGTATGATACATGGCAAAGCCCACTTTTCATGGTTTTAGCTTTGTTTCTTACCAATGTTTCTTTTAGCCGCAAACATTTACATTGACAGCCGAAGCTATACTTAAGAAAATGAAATTTTGACCGCTCTGACTGCAGAACAAATCTGCAAGTCCTAAAATTAGGTCAAAAAAATTGAAATGCATCACGGTAACTCAATACTTTTAAATTATACCTTTCTTGGTCAATTTTGTGATTCAGGTATTTGAATTTAGAGTGCTTAGACTTGATAGTGCTATATTTCTTAATTGCTGTATTTAATTTTGGCATATAACATGCTTACACTTCAATACCAAATTTTATTCTAGGTTGTAAAGAAATTAGATTTAACTGTACTCCTTCCAGAAACCGCTTTTAGCACTGTACACAGCACTAATGTGCTATTACTACGATGTGAAGCAGTCCCTTGCTTCCTTTGAGAGACTCTGTAATTAATTTTCTGAAACAGGACCATGAACCTAACAAAGAAGTTCTGCATACTGCAAACATTGCATGTTGTCATTTTGACTATTTACTCATTTGTCCACAACAGGTTTGCTCCAAAGAAATGTTCCCAACCTTCAGTACGTTTCCATAATTGCCTCACTGTCCCCTGCTCCTCCCCAGCAGTGACAGCCCTCTCTTTAGCCATCTCCCCCTACCTCAGGATAAGCACAGAGGACATTCTGTGGCAAGATCAAGACTGCAATCATATTTTTCTTCTCTCTGCCAGTCTCCATTTCATTTAGCCAATCCCTGTGTGCTCACAAAACATGGACAAGAACACAGCGATTTTCTGCCTGATTCTTTGTCATTTGTGGTGAAGTAGGACAAGCAGTTCTAGACAGACAGGACAGACTGTCTTGGAGAAAACATTCTATTAGTGACTCACACACCATCGTGGCAAGTAAACCAAAGGGATCCCACTGGATTGTACCAGATTCCCCACAGCTTTCTGGTTTAAAGAGTTCCTTGCACTTGTGTCATGTGGTGTGATATACAGCCAGGGCTGACAAGAGGACATGGGCTCTTGGGCCACAGGAGATTCAGGCTGGATATTAGGAAAACCACTCCACTAAAAGAGTGGCTGAGCATTGGAAGGGGCTCCCCAGGGAAGTGGTGGAGCCACCATCCCTGGAAGTGTTCAGAAAAGGAGTGGACAATGTGGTTTAGTGGGCAGGGTGCTACCCAGTCAAAGGCTGGACCTGCTGCTCTGGGATGTCTTTTCCAACCTTAATGGTTCTATGATTCCCAAATGCAAACGTCTCCAACAAACCACAGGATGTTTCCTAGCATTCCAAGTAACACCTGGCCCGAGGTGGAGAGAGCAGCACTAAAGGCTACCCAAGGCTCCAGCAATGTCTTTTTGAGAGCAGGAAAACAAGCATTCCGCCAAAGACACCGAGGCTGTAAACAAGGCAATTACTTCACCTTGCACTTCTTGTGATTCTTATCCATGAGCTTGCTCAACAGCTTAAGATGTTTCTCTGGGGTTCTACACAATATGCTTTTTTTTTGGGTTTTTTTTCTAGACTAGATACATTTGGGAAAAAACGTGGCCATTGCATAATTCATCCAGAATCACCCACCATTACACAATTTAGTTCAAAATATGATAATAGGCTTCACTTTGTTCATTTTCAGAGACAGAACCAACCCTAAAACACAGGAGAAGATACTAAACCACTGTGATGGCATACTGTTAATGAAGTGTTCATTTTAATTACCTTTCATTTTCCCTTATTAAAGAAACAGCAGATATATCTTTCAATATGACAAAATAATTTCCATTAGAAAAATCTTTCATGGATTGTTTTCTAGCATACAAAACAAGGCATTGTGGTAGATTTGTATTTGAAGCATGATAATCATAGCAATGAAGAATACAAATGGATATTTACTGACACTCCTTATGGATAACATTACTTATTTTACTGTTTCATCTTACTATTATGCAAGGAGATTTCTTAATGCTAAAATTCAACATTTTATCAGAAGACTGAGATACTGGGTATATTCAAGTAATCAAAAAGTTTCCCTGTAAAAGTCTACAATTTCAACTACATACCAGGCAGTTCAGATTTCATTTTAACTCAGTTTTGATGCTCTCTACAGGATCATAGCCAAGTGCTGAATTTCATATTGCACAATCAGTTTTGTGAGGGAGACTTCATAGGGAAATCCAGCATTCCTCAATTTTTAAATTTTATAAATTGTTAAGGACTATGCAGCTTGGATTGTTTTTTCTGATTTGAGTATCCTCCCCAGGGACTACATAACTGAAACAAACCTTCAGACTCCATCTATGTTGCTTCCTTTTCCTTTTCTAAATGCCAAGTCTCTGATTAATTTGATTCTATCCAAAATGTGAACATGAAACACAAAGACTGTTCAATCCACCACACACACAAAAAAAGTTTAAATAAAAAGGTAAGCCATTAATATTCCTGAAGTGAAAGGCACATCTATGGAGTTTCTTTTTTCGTGCAATATTTAAAGCAGTCTAACAAGTAAATAAGCTGCTGTTCTACCTGTAACTCTGGCCTATCAGAAAATTTTAAATTATTGTAAGGCAACGAGTCACCAGAAAGAAGTAAATCTCTTGCTGAAATGCATTCAGTCATGTCACTCTGTCACGGGTGAATCCTTAGCTCTAGAAGTTACATTTTCAACAGTGCCAAAAAGATATTTAAACCTTCAACGGGAAGAACTGAAAAAGAAAGAGCAGAGATTTAAAGTCTCATCCCCTATGAGCACCTTGATTACTGACTGGTTACCACTGGAAGAATCAACCTATTCTCAAGTCCCTTTTTAATGATAAATGGCAAAAACTCTTTGGAAGTCATTGAATTAAAAACTTTACAATCCCTGAAAGCATCTGATAATGCCAAAATTGACTTCTAGATAGCTCTGCTCATACAATTAACAATATTCAGAGGGAGGTGTGTTAGCAGATGCCTTTATATCCATTTTAAAATAATGTTTAGCTCAGTGAAATAAATCTCTTTTTAATCAGCAATGCTTTAAAAGCTAAATTACAGCTAGAGTATGTAATGAAGAGATAAAATTCTCTGAATAAGAATCGAAATTAATAAAAAGAAATTAAGTTATAATTGCTTAAGGAGAGGGAACTATTTAACTTTATGAGATAGTTACAAAAGGCAAATCACAGTAGTTGCACAGGACTCTTGCTCAGAGCCTGCCTGTCTTCTAATCTCAAATTTTCTGAGGACCCAAAGCAGAATTTCTGTAAATTTTACAGAAAACACATAAAACCTGATCCCTCCAGGTCAGATTTGATAAAATGACTTAATTTTGAAATTATTATCTACTTTCCAAAGCATTGAAAACGTTGCTACAGGGTACTCATGAGTAGCATAAATCAATTTAGGAAGTCTGTGAAACAGCAGCACCTTTCCAATTACCCAGGAGAAGCAGCAAGGCCCTCCACTTTTATGGATGTTATTTTAGAGGTCTAACTTCACTATTTTACAGAACTTTCAAGGTAATGAAGCTTGAAAAAAATGATCCTTTTTATTAACTAAACACGTTTGCTTGTCATAAATGCAACGAACTGTTCAAGAAATAAATAGAGTGAGATATGCAAAAGATTCTTGAGATTTGGATTTTATACAGTTCCCCATTACTCACAAAGCACTAATGCCACATCCTCTAGTTCAAATTAAATCAGGAACCCTCACAACAAGAGCAGTAAGGGAAAGGCAATTTTCAAATTTTCAGCTTCCTACTGGGTGGCAGGCCAGCACCTGCCAGTTGGTGTTAACATCAGACCATGAATGCAATACGGGATGTATTAATTGTGTCATTTAGGATATGCTCCTCCTTGAAAGGTACACAAATATTCACCTAAGCACACCGGAACAGGTTAATCCTCTGTGTGTAATACAGCTCTAATGTACAGCTGTTTAAAATTTGTATTGGGTACGTACTGCCTTAGTCCTTTGTCTTACTAAGAGTTTGTAGAGGTCAAAAAATCCCTGATCTGAATATCATTGTGCTGAATCACAGAGGATGACTGGATCCAAATCCCACTGACAGCATCAGGGAATTTCTCAGGAGGTGCTGAGTCCTGAGAGCACTGTAAGGGGTGAATGCAAGAGCTCTCTGCAGGTAAAATCCCACAGGTGCCATCCCTGGGTGCTCTGAATTACCAGCTGACACTCCCAGGCAGGATTTGGCACCACAGTCACACCCCACAAAGCTCAGCTCCTCAGGGAAACTGAGTTTCACCTTGCAGCCCGGCTGTGACCCAGCACCCTGAAATTAAGATTCCATTCAACAGAGGCTTTACTTCCGTTGGAGAAATGAATTTCTATTCAGGCAGCCTGGCTGCTGCCTTCATCAGCTCTTCTTCCTCTTTCTGAATGCAGAGAGTCTTGTTCTTCCAGCAGCTTCACAGCTCTGTGATCAACCAAATTAATCCCGACCTCACTGCCATTATTCAGGGCCACAAATCCCACAGCCTTCTTAGCAGCAGGGCAACATCTCAGTCTCACAGCCCTGACCACCCCCAGCAGGGCAACATCTCAGTCTCACAGCCCCTCCCTCTCAGCTCATTTGACAAAGCAAATCCCAATTGCACTGGGTTAGGCACCAAACCCATCGCCTGCAGCCCGAGAGAACGTCTCCAGCCAAAGTTAAACTTCTGGTGAACAGCAGCTGGGAGAGAACTAATGGAATTTCTCTGCCACTGCAGAAATTATTTCACTATCATTTGCAGATCCCAAATACAAACTGTGCCATATCCCAGGAACCAGCTGACCCTAAATCTCAGCTAGAAAGGTGGGAGAAAGGAAGAAACTTAGAGTGAATGTTCAAGTGAAGCAAGTGTCTGCATTCAGTTCTTCTAAAATTTGACTATTTTGCTTCAAAGTAATCTATAATCTCAAGAAATCAGAATAGAATGTGTTCTCAAAACTTTTCACACAAAAAATTAAATCTCGTTTTTGTTCAGCATGGACAGTACAGATACATTCGTATGGATTAACCTTAGAGTATCTACAAAACAAGAGAAGGGGGACAGATTTTTGAAACACTGCTTCTGGAATAAAGTAGATATTTATAAATTTATACCTGGACAGACAGGTACCTTCAGAAATTAATTTCTTTTCTGTAGCTTTTACTTCTCTGCGAAAACACGTATTTCTTTCATTAGTGTTTTTTTCTTTTCCCATTTTGAATCTTTTTTCTTTCTTCCTCCTCTTTCCCAAGTGTCTAACCAGAAAGGGAGATTTCTCTACCATTTGAGAAATAGACAATACTGGCATAAACTCCTGACAACATGAATTAAACTCGTAGGCTTTCTTTGACATATTTCTAGTTAAAATATTAAAAAGCACAAGAAAAGTATCTGAGTTGAAAAGGAAGGGAAAACACTAGAACTAAAATAAAGTGAAAACATGATTACTTCATTTTCTTTTCCCATAACCTCAGCAGATAATTGACATTACCAATTTAAAAGCTTAAAATTGTACTTTTTCCTCTGTTTATTACTGCAGTAATCCATTTGAAAGAGTCTGCCTAGTTTGAATTAAAACATACAAAGTCTTGCCTTGTTTTTGTTTTCTGCAAGGAACAGGGGATATCTATTTAAGTAGCCTGAGGTCTCTAACTTTCACACAACTGTATTTTTGCCCAACATCTAAATCCATGTAAGGAAGATCCTAAGGGACTAATAATGACTAGCATGCCTGCCACATGGAAATACACTTATCAGTACTTATTTCAATTTCAAAACTGCAACTTAAAACTTGATGAGAAAACTTCCCAATTTTCTTTCCTTTTTCTTCTACAATTTTGAAGAAATTAATTTGCATGAGTTGAAGATTCTTCACCATGCTGACCAAAATACTCCATGTGATGTAAAGCACGTGGTGAAAGTGTGCCATGATAACACTGCCCTGTGGGATCATTCATTAAAGGAACAGGGGCCTCTGCTTTGCCTATTTATTGCTATTTTACTGCCCAGTGGTAATCACCTCCACAACTCCTTAAATACTAATTGCTGAAAGCCAGGAGAATATTTCAGGGACACTGATATTCAACACATTTTTTTTCTTCCCTCCACGTGCACTGGCTGCTGCCAGAGGCAGGACAACGCACCAGAAAAACCCTTCTAGGAGCAGCTCTATTTTCATTATATAATACATGCATTATACCATGCATTATGCACTATACAGTGCAGTGCTCATTACACAACACCTGTGTTATATAACACACTGAAAGTTTCTGAAGCAAGTAACTATGAAATGTAACTTATTAACCAAAATCTACCCAGCAAACTCTGATCCAGTGAAATATGTGTGAATAGGCATTTTCAAAAAGTAAGAGAGTAAAAAGAAAATTGGGAGGAGAAACTTGATCTGCTTCTGTTTGATACTCAACAGTTTTTTGACTCCAAGGGTCAGATACGCAAAAGCTGTAGCTCAAGGCCCACAACAGTATTTTCATCAGGAGAAGGTCTGGCCAGAGAAACACAAGCCCCTTTGTTTCTCATGTAATGCTGGTCATGCAAAAACTAAAGGCATCACTTGTAGGTATTTGCAGGCCTTAATTCAGAAAAGTAACCTTCTAGTTTTGTGCAGTGGCCTGAAAGAGGCTAAATAAAAATGCATATGCTTTCATCGCTTTATCTGAAATGGGAGAGCTATTGGTGTGGTCTGGTGGAGAAATGAGTTCCTACACTGAATTCAATGTAGTAGTACCTCTGTAACTCTGAATTTTAGTGAGAGGGAGAGTTAACTATTCATAACAGTGAGATATTTATTGATGGGAGCCTTAGTAACAAAGCAAAACAAGCAG
The DNA here is from genome assembly GCA_013390045.1 of Picathartes gymnocephalus. Lineage (NCBI taxonomy): Eukaryota > Metazoa > Chordata > Aves > Passeriformes > Picathartidae > Picathartes > Picathartes gymnocephalus. The sequence goes on from WEKY01010821.1 coordinate 84,795, forward strand.
ATCTCTTTCCAGTTTTACACAAGACATCCTTTTGGATCTCTTTCTTGGTCAGCCCCTGCCAAAAGGTGAAAGCATGACAGGTATTAGGGAGGGTAATTAATACAACACTTGGTGGTGCCTTACGTTCTTTGGAAGGTAAAATGTAAGGGCATGTCCGAAAAGGAGGTCAGCTGTGATCAGGGCGTGAGGCACTAATCTGCAGTATGAGCCGTGGTGTTTGAGAGCAGCCCAGACGAGGATAACGTGAGTGACCTGCCTGCAGCGGCTCCCACCGAGAACAGCCAGCGCCGGGCTCCTGCAGGCTAATGCTGCCACAGCAGGCAGGCGAGAGGCACTCGGCACAGCTCAGCTCCTCGCAACGAGTGCGACTGACAGCAGAAATAGGATAGATTTCCAAGCCGAGTGCATCTGAATTTCGGTCTCACTTTGGTGTGCTCGCATTCAGCACAAGCCAGCAGCGAGCCGCTGTTCTGCCTCCCTGCACACAACACTCCGTGGTTCCAAAGATAAGTTCAGTAACAACCTCTTAAGGGTGCAAATGTAAGGTACCTCATGCTTTCCGAGGGAACTCTCAGCTCCTACTCGAATACGAGCCCACTGGAGGACTCTCATGAATAAATCTCATTGTGGAAATCCCAGGGCTGTTGCTGAAAGAACAGCAGCACCTTTCAGAGGTGGAGTGTCAGTGAACCCTTCCTTGCCTCCGTGAGCTAAGAAACACAGAGCCAAAAACTGCAAGGAAGGGCAGTCCCACGCACAAATGTGCTGTTTGACTCGTATAAATAGCTTTGCATTAAGTGCCATTAAAAACGGTCATAAACCCCAGTTTATATCCCTGCAATATGCTTCTTTTCCCGGTTTAGGCTTGGTTTATACATTAAAGGTTGTTTTCTCTCAGGCAAACAGAAATGACTTACCAGTTTCTTCATGGGACTCCACATGCCAAACACTTTATAGCCCAGGGACTTTATTATACACAACTTCCTGCCAGAATGTGAAATTACGGATCTGAGCTTTCATGTTTTTCTGCGCTCACCAACATTCACCTGAAAGAAATCCAACTACACAACGCTTTTCTATATTCCATTTTCCCTAGGATCCAAGTTCCTTGGATCCCATGTTCCGGCTGGGGTTTATTTTTAGTCCAGATGACATTTGCAGTAAGGGTCACAGTATGCAAAGAGACATGGATCTAGTGTTTGCTGTGGCTGGCATTAATTTCTCAGTACAGCTGGCAGTCCAGAATTTTGCATGGTATAGGACCATTTCTAAGGACAATAAAGGATTATATTAATTGATGAGAACAGACACCTGATGAAGTACTGGGGTTAAAAGGGCTGAAATTCATTCATATTCTGGTTCAGGTTCAAACCTTTAATTTCCACACTTCCCAGCAAAATAGCCCAGTGGAATCTTCCCTGCTAGCTTAGTTTCCCATTACTGTATTTTTCAAAACTTATCCTTTACCTCTCACTGCAGAGACAACCAGAAAGGTTTGGGGCCTTTTTTTCTGTGAAAGATGATCATGAAATTTCCTCTTCAAAACATAAAGGGACTTTAAAACAGAAGATGTAAATTGATAGAACTGTCAGCTTCAAAAGACAGATGAATCCTATATTGCCCCAAGAAAGACTACCTGGTGCCAAGACTCAGGTGATTTCCCTTTAAAATACTCTTATATCTGAACAAGTCTTTGAAAACATTTCAATAAGCAGAGCAGGGTGAGGATGCAACAGATAAATTTCCTCTCCTGGGTTCTGAGGGGTTGTCTCACCTGATGACATCTCAAAGAAAAACTTTTCAGACCTACTTTTAACCATTACAGAACAAAGTAGCTCAGGTGAACACAGGGCAAACTTGCCTGACTGCAGCTCTAAGGCGCACGAGAACTTGTATTTCTTTTGGAATTGCTAAAAACAACTTTGCCCTGGTGTTGCCAGGCAGGCTGCAAGACAATTATAAGATATACCCATGATTCAGAGGAAGGCATCAAGGTCTGGGAAGCCCCAAGAATGCATTCAATAAACTGGATTACTTAACTTTTTATATTCCTACGTACCATTTCTCCACAAGCATAATGGGAGATAAGGTCAGCTTCCATCAGTGCTCTCACAGGCCTGGATTCCTTGGGAAAAACCCCTTCCCTTGGAACTGTGTGCCTGCTGTACTGCTATGAGTGCAGATCCTGAGCTGGCAGAGAGCAGAACCATTCTACCTAACTCTGGAAAACTACACAGAGCATGGTGAGAACCTATTCTAAGTGAGTAGCAACTAACTTACTATATAGTAAAAGGTTTTAAATGCATTCACTCAAAGTCAGTTTAGAACTGACTCTTGCTACATAAATTCACAAAGTGAGTAGCACCTTCCTCAAAAATATGTCCCCCTTAACTTTTTTTTTTTTGGAGAAATACTTATCCTGTACACAAAAACCTGGCAAGATACACCAGCTACAATAAATTAGAAACAGTACCAGTTGATTAGATTGCTATCTTTACCTATGCTAGTTAAGGAATTTTGTATAATCCATTTTACTACAGACACCTGGATTTAACAAAGCCATTGTTAGAGGCATTAAAATACCTTTCACAAAGGAAGTTTTAATAATAAATCAGACTCAAAAATACAAAGAGTACACATGGAATAAAGCCTTTTGCATTCATGGAACTGTCCTGTGGCCATCTGCTCAGAATAGTGACATTGCTCTAGAAAAAAGAAACAACCAATAAAGCTCACATCTTTTTCAATCTAAGCCTGTTCTAACTTGTTTTACATAGCACAAAGAAACCAGGGTGAACATTTTGTGTCTGAACTGATAGGTCAGAGTAGTGTTTGGTATCCAACTAAATGGCAAAGGAAATGATGCATAAAGAAGAAGACTGTAATGCAGCCATGGATCACTTCTGACACTTTCAATTAAGGTTTGTTTAGTTAAGCATTTACAAGTTTTAATGAGTAGTTTTGCAAAAAGTTAACTATAAGATTTCCACTTTTCTTAAGTCGCCTGACTTCACAAAAAACCCTCAAAACCCTAACACATTGTATTTGATTGTTTTCATACATTTTACTTTCAGATAACTGCACTCCAGAGCAATACTAAACTCTGATGCTGAATTCTTTGCAAACTAAGCACTCTACGTAGAGTTTGCTCTTTTTTTTTTTAATTAGGAACATTTACATGTCAAGATTCTTACATTTGCATTATTAACACAGTCATTTTTTAATATCTCTATTTCATGAAGGAAGGATTATTCCATCTACAGAACTGCACCTAGTAAGAATTGAAAATCAACTTCAAAACTGAAAATCTCTCCATAATTAAAGCATTACCTAAGTAAATCCCTAGGGTGAACTTCAGCATGGTAGTTTCATCTGGTAATGCTCTCCCCTTCCTGGTATTTACTGAGAATGTGTGTTGCTATGATATAGGAAAAAATCAAGTATTTGTTCATACTCATTTTACAGCAGCATTTGTAAAAACCCTGCATTCTCTGAATGTGCTACCATGAAAACTTCTGTCTCTCCTTCCAAAATATTTTTCATTCCTGCTACTCTTGAATTTATCAACTACCTTCCCAGTGAAATCCCAGCTGTGGGAGGGAGTGGAGAGGTAAAACACATTTTTATTTTTTCCTGGATGCATCAGACAGGTAGAATCCTTTCCTCTTCAAAGACTGGTTTGATGAGAGCCACCAGGAATGAGAATCAGAACAAACTACAGGGCTAAAGAGATAACTTTGCTTGAGAAAAAAAACCAAAACAATCTCAAAGCCCCCTATAAACAGCAGGTGTGACAATCCAATTCATACTGCAGCACCTCATGCTGTATTTCCTTGCTTTGGAACCCACAAGTATTTGCAGTATTATCCAAAACACAGGGAAAAGCTCTATAATTATCAGTGTGCAGTTGTTGCATTTCAATGGCAGTTTTTTACATGTAAGAAAACAACACACCTTGCAGACAATCACTCCTAGGGCATTTCACAACTTCAGTGTTTACAAACATCATTTCTTTCAAGACATCATTTCTTTCAACAAGGTTTAATGTCCCTCTTGAAGTTGCTCAGGAAATTTGCCCAGGTTTCATTCCATGATAACACAGGAGACCTGAGTCAACATAAGTATTCCATCCGTTTTGCATTTCCTGTTAAGCAGCAATAAATTTCTACACCATCCAAAACAATAGTAATGGAGTACCTCTTCCCACAAAAACGAAGTATGCTTTAAAAACAACGACTTTGTTTTCATTCATTTCAATAAAAACTTTAAAATAGTTTAAATAGTGACCTACCTTATCATACTTTCAAATTTAACTTCTTTTAATATTTCTCAAACACAGCCTGGAGAATGTGTTTGCTGAAAAAGCAGGAATGTGCAGTTTATGACTTAGATCCCATTAATAAATCTCAGTCATAGAGAAGTGCTAAATTACTTTGCAAAATCATAGATGTTAGTATCTAGTGGGCAATTAATTTGATTTCCCAAGAAGCCTGTTCCTTGACTAAATTCATGTGCATGCATTTATGGTGTGTTGGACACTACTCTGGTCTATCCTGTAAATCAGAATTAAACACAAGAGCTAAGATCCAAGGACAAAAGGCTCTCTCTCTCCCTGTTTAATAGCTTGATGCTGTTAGTGGCATCACAGCTACTATGGACAAATAGCATGATCCATATTTCAGAATCTCTGTGCCCTCCTGGGGAAAAGAGACAGTGAATGGTATCAAGAAAAAACAAACAAAGGAGGGAAAAAATTAAAAATTCACAGCTTTCATTGCGGAAAACAAAGTTTTCAGAGGAGACAGGGCCACTTTTCTCAGTTTCTATTTTCATTCTCAGGAACAGGTATTACAGAATTAATTCCTCCCATGGCTTTCAGTAAGGCTGATTATGACAAGACATTTCTGCTTGCTTGGAAAGCAGTCAGACGCTGCGGAAATCATCTTTATGTCTACAAATTTTTTACAACGACATTCAAGAACTTGCACTGTTTGGTGCTCTCCCTCCAAAACAGCCTTCCAAATCCACCACCAGTGTATTACCTTTGTGCTTTTAGAGAATGGTTTAATCTCTGTAGTAACACCTTCGCTTGGCTTTGACAGATGATTAATGAAGGCAGCAGTTGCAACATCAACCTCAGAAATGCCATTAAAACATATCTATACATTTATTCGTGCATAAAGGTTGACATTGCAACTTTGATCACCACAGTGGGCAGCTTTGCTAGCCAAAATTTTTTAGAAATGTTAAAAAACTTACTTAACAGCTGCCTACAGAGAGAATTCACAATCACTTTTTATTCACGTCTCATTAAAGTCCAAAATTCCAACTACATGCCATCGTTTTGTGTGCTTTTTCATCCATTTAAGATCGGTTCCAAGACTGAAATATCACAGCATATTTCCCATTTCTGGGATGTATATTTAAAACAGCTTATTCACCATCAGTGCCAACATGCTGACATACCACAATATTTTTTGCATGAAAACCACTCCTTTGTCCCTTGCGTTTATGCAACTAAGCAAGTTTGGTGCTTTCTTTTTAAAAGCAGAACTTTTGTTCCTTCCTATTTCTCACAGAAATCTATTCTAAAACTTCCCCAGCACAGCAATTCTATTTTAGTTGATGCTACTCAGAGACCAATGCCAAGCTCTGGGCAAGTAAAGAACAGTTAACACCAGCAGGGCAGGCTGGAGCCCTTGAAGACTGAATAAAACATTGCTTTCCAATACCCATGTGCATAAATACAGCCACACCTTAATTATCTCCACTATGTGTAAATAGAACTCCAGTTATTATCATAACTGCTTCTTATGTCCATTTCTGCTTGCTGAAATCCCCCCAGCCTTGAAGTGCCCACAGTGACATCAAGTCCATCCAAAATAGGAATTCAGCTCACTGAACCAAGGGAATCAAAACTTTGTGTGGAAATCAGGGGTCTGACACCTCCGAGCTGTTTTCAGATTCCCAACAGCTGTTCCATGACAGCTGAGTTGCCATTCTGGAATCATTCAGTGGCAGAAAACCTCAATAGTCCCCACTCCACACAAATCTTGTGGGAATTTGTGTCTTACTGTTGACCAGGACAGCAAGGCTCTGCAACTGACTGGAAACAGGAGTCTCATTTGTCCCCTTCTTCACCCCCTTGGAGAACCACAGCCTTTTGCTTGGGAAAATGAAGAGTCCCACAGAAGTCATCAACACAGCTCACATGCTCAGTGTCTACTTTTTTTGTAGGTTTGTTTTTGGTTTTTTTTCTCACAAAAGAGACACTAGAGGGAAAAAAAAAATTCTAGAGAAAAAAATATCCTGAAACTAAAATGGAGGAGAAAATTCCTTGCTATTGTAAAAATATTAAGAGAAAGTGAATCCACACTCAACCAACACTAAGTTGCGTATGGATTCTGGGCTGATACAAGTGGCAGATGGGAAATAGCTGCCACTTGTTAATGACTTGAACTGTCCTTGTAAACTGACATGGCTGTCACACAAGTGTCAAGATTATTATTCAGTATTAATAACGAAGGAGTTGCCATGCTCAGACAAGCTCCAGCCACAGCAAGGACGCTTAGGAAGAAAACCAATGTTCATCTGCAATGTACCTAATACTCCAGCTGAATTGCCACTAGTCCCTGTGCCGATTTCTCTCCACAAACAGACCCTCATTCCATTGGGAAAACCCTGCAATTGCAATGATTTGGAGAAGGTCTACGTGCAAGAATATACAATCATTTCTCTGACCAGGGACTGTGGTCCTTTTGCACGCTGTGCATGGGGTACATTAACTCCAAAATAAGAGGAAAATGGGTAGTGTTATTGCTAAGAGGCTAAAATGCATTCAGGTAAACTGTACCTAGAACAAAGCTCATCAATCAGCTCTTTTCAGAGAAAACTTTCATACAGAGTTCAATTCTGCTCACCAAATACTGGCTGACACAAAAAGCCAGGAAAGCATTGCCAAATTATGAGGAAAACTCTCAGTACCCTAAGTGTGGAAAAGGAGATATAACTTCCTTAGAATAATCTATTTTCTCTTTAAATAAGGAATAAATTAAAGCAATACCTGACACAGTTTTATTAAAAACATTCATTAGCTTTCTCTGAAACACAGACTTGGGCAAAACTTATTTTCCCATTTATTAGACTGACCAAATTTTCACTTGTTATGTACATTATGTCTAAACATTTGCATAGCTCAAGAGGTCTTTGAGATGTACCCTCTGGAGCACAATCCCCTGTTCTGCTGCAAAACAAGCATGCAGCAACCCCCAGCTTCACTCTGTGCTGATGAGATGTGTGGTTCTGACCAGCACTGCCCTCTCGTTCTAATAAGATATTCACTCCCCAGTGCACAGGGCAGCATAAAGCAAGTGGCTGAACCAAGCGGGTGCTTTCACTTCATCAGCTTCAACTGGCCCAGAAAAAGGCAAATTCCTCCACAGCTCTGCCTGCCCTGCCTGCAGTGAGCTCCTGTGACACGGGGCCCTGGCAGCAGTGCCTCCATTTAACCGGCCTGGAAAGCATCACTTGACACAGGCAACACAGCAAACCCCAGGAGAGATCTAGGACACAGATACAGCCACAAAAATATATTTGGCTCCAGTAGCTTTTTGATTAAGCAATAACACAAGAATGCACCCATGGAATGTGAATGAAGGCCTGCTGCAATTAAGAGGATGATCGCTTTAGATGACAATTCCTAATTTCGTTCCTCCAGCTATGCCCTGACAGACGTGGCTGGCTGCACCTTACAGAGCTGAATCAGGCAGTTCATCTAAAAGGAGAGAAAATGAAAATTGGCCAGCAGGGTTGCTTCTGATGACTCCACCTCAATTAGCCACAATTATTTCAGCTCCTAGCACCACGGTCTGAAGGTGCAGATCTCAGGTAAGTGACTCCCGACAGCTCCCTGGGTTCCTTTGCTCCCACGTTTTCTGCTCCACACTCGGGTGCCTGGGTGTCCTAAGGAAAGTTTCCCTTGGAATGTGCAGCCTGCAGGAAGCTGGCTCCCACCCATGGATGGCAGATGGCACCATCAAAGCAGCCCAGCTGTGCTGTAAGTAACTCCTGCACTAAAGGAATTACTGCCTCCGCTGATGGGAGCCGCTGCCTCCAATGAAAACTGCAGAGCCCAAAGAAGTGGAAAGCAGCAGTGCCAGGGACTGCACAGTCCTGGTAAATCCACCACGTGGTGGCTGTCCCTGGGCTGAGAGGACTCACACAACCTGCCTCTGATGTTTCCAATACGTCAGAGAGAACCAGCCCCCAAATCCAGTCTGTGCATTCCACAGGTACATCCGCAATGCCATCACACCCATTGTGTAGGAACAAACCAGGCAGCCTGTCTGCAGAGAGAAGATTCCCCCAGTGACATATGGGGAAATTTCTGCATACTTTTGTCTGTAAAACAGTAATGATGCTGTTAGGCATTTGAGCTACACCTGGATAAAACTGGTAAAATACAGCCACAAATGAACAGGCTAAAAGCAATTTACTAGTACAATAGAAGGCAATGCAGGCTTTTATTTCACACCACAAAATACACATCAGTACGTAAGAGAAGCAAAGCTGTATCAGTAGATTTTCAGAAATTATTAGGTCTGCTCTTTTCATGGTAACTAAGTATTATTTAATAATGGTTAAACTACAATGCAAATATCAGCATTTCAAAATGAACATAAGCAAAACACTAGGGAAGAAAGAAAAACCCAACCCTGCTTAAAGTTGTGCTTGATCAAGGCTAAACACAGTGCATTATTTCCAAAGAATATCAGCCTTGAAGCCAGTAGGCAAATTTTATTCTGTTCACCAAGAGGACTGCTGGACTATGGAACAAACAGAACCACTAAACTCTAAGTTTGTGCTCTGCTGAAGAAGCCTGTCCACAGAAGAGTTTGGAGGGGGGGAAAAAATGAGCTGCTGAAGCATTAGTGACAACTGAGGGACTAATCATCTTTTCCAGAGGGTTCTGATTTAGTTACACTGTTTTTCAGAGGAAGTCACTCAGTGTGAGAGGCCGGGGGCAGCTACACAGGCAAGTGCAGCCAGACATCCTCAGCACACTGCATTAAACCAAGCAAAACTCAGACCAGCAAAGCACAGGAGAGAAAAGCAAGAGCCTTCCAGAGGTTGTTTGCTGCACCTTCTACTGAAAAAAAAAAAAAAAACCAAACCAAAAAACAAAAAGCTATAGAAAGATTCCATGTATTGCGATGAAGGCAGTCCCGCATCTCTCCCTGTTTACTTCTATTGCCTAAACATATTTTGTTGTGGGTTTTCGATCCCAAAATGCTTTCATATTTACAAACACATCACAGAATTCCCTATCCACAGCACAAATCAATTATCAATTATTCCACTATATTGTTGGAGCTAAAAAACACTTAATAAATGCATCTTCACTTCCAAAAAATGCACCACATCTCTGTATTGTCTGCACACCAAATAAATAAACAGTAGCTTTGTTTACATCCGTATCAGGAAAAAACACTGTCCTAAGTTTTTAAGTAGTGCGGTTTTAAATGTGACTCCTGACTGGACAGCAAACACCACATTAAGTGGTTCACAGGCTTCAGGAATATAGATTTTTATTTGTTTACATAAAATCTGTTTCTTGCATGGAAAAGAATAGATGTCGTCCTTTGCAAGAGTAAGCAGAACTTCAAATCTGATGTCTGCACACAACTCTTAAAATGCCATCTGAAAACTGGCTGCAGTGACAGTTAATGACCTTACATAATATTGTGACCTACCAAAGTGATGAAAACGGACTGCCCATTTTATGCCTTTTTTAAAAACTCTTTTCATTCCTCCAATCCATTACAAGGAAATATTGCGGTTATTTGAGAAAATACTGTCAGTTTGTTCAGTATAGGAAACATGACAGAACTACAACTTGTGCATCCAAGAAAATAGAATTGTTCCATCTTTTGTAAGGGCAGAGGCAAGAAAAAAATTACAATTTCACCAAAGTCACAATAATTTTAAACATTTACATGGTGAAAATCTTGAAAAGGCATTCTTGTTGGCATGCCTCGGGGATACTGGATGCTAAAACATCTGCATTTTGAATTCACAAAGACTTCAACTTGATATATCGACTCATTTGAAGATGAATTACCCTCTCAACTCTGGGAGTAACACACTTTCTCCAAAGTGCATATATTCTTAAGTGTAACACCGTGTGCCTCACAGAGGTGAAATGCTGAATACTTTTAAGTAGCCTTTTTAAGAAATTAAAGGTCTGGTGGAGGTCACAGCTTAGAAACAGAGGAATCAAGACCTACTCTAAAAAAACACAATCATGAACCGAAAGAACTACATCAAGGTGCCAAAGAAAATTGATTTTGTTTCCCAACACCAGAGGCCCAAGCAAGAAGCCCCACTGAAAGTCAGTTACTATCCTGAAAAACAAAACAGGTCTTGAAACCGAGATTTTGCTGAAGAGGTTTAGCACACATATTGCTGCTGGGTGACCATTTGTGTGTCCTCGTGCCTCTCACAGCAAACTGGTGTCTCACAAGGCATTTCTGTGGCTGTCCTGTATCAACATTATTTCAACAGTGGATTTGCATATACTTTCCCACATTTAATTTCCAGCCTCACAGAGAGTGGAAATGTCTTAAAAGTTTAAAATAAGCAGGTAGGTGGTTAACAATTCCTATACTCCAGTAAACTAATTAATACACTAACTTTCTCCTTGGATTTCACCCCCAAGTTTGAAGACTTCTTTCCCTTGTGGACTGGAGAAGGGATTATAGGGAGATGCATGTACATCAAAACGCTCCTATGCATTCATATAGCACCTTCACATAAATATTACAACAGTCAGCACATAAGTGGGTGGGTGATTTGTGGAGTGAGGCCAATTCTCTGCACTAATATCTGCAGTCACTCCTGTTTGTTATTATAATATCCATGGCTCCCCATAGCAAGCTGAATTTGCTGTTACAAGGAATATAAAGCATGTGCTAATGGCACACAGAGCAAGGTAAGATGCAGGTCGTGAGAAGGTCACAAGAAAGTAAAAACTGGGGAAAGGATCAGAATGTACATGGTCTTTTTGGTCTTATAATCACCCATTTTTGAGAGCACGGTGTATGATATGTTGCTACCTACACCATTCAATCCCCCTGGAGTATCTTATACCACAGTAGGGAACAATCAAACCCTAAAAACTGTGTCCTGAAAGTCCTCTAAGAGCAACATGTCTGTTTTCTTAGAGACACTTAAGCACATCTAATTGATTTGCCTTCCCCCATTGCCCCTCTCAGCTTCCTAGATTGAAGAGTAGCCATGTGAAAAATCGAGGGCAGCTGTGACTCTGGGCACCATGAGCTGTTTAGGACTGACAGGTAAGTGTAAAGCAGTGCCCAGACACATCTGGCTCAGAGGAATTGGGACCCAGGATCAAACAAGGTTTTCAGTGTCAGCTGAGGTGGTGACAGGCTGTAACTTTTGAGTACCACAGCTGGTCAATGTTCTGGGCACCCCATGTTCCAGAGACTCCTCACACATCTGTTGTCTGGATTATCTCCTCCCAAAAAGAAGGAAACACATGATTCTACCTCAGCAAGTGAGATTCAGTGTGGGAGAAAAGAACAGGGAGAACCCAGAGCATGTGGGGAAGAGCAAAAGTGGCATGGAGGAACAAAGGGAAAACACAAGAAGGTGGTTCAGACAATGAGACATAAATCATACTGCAAGAAGGAAAAGTGAGGGCACACAGGGGAAAAAAGTTTGTGGAGACCCCAGGCACTGCCCTGAGGTGCATCTTTTGCAACTACAGCTGACTGCACCCAATTCTATAAAACAGGATGAGATACCTTTGTCCCCCCGTCACTGCCTGCAGTGGGGACCATGACAGTAACAATTCTGATGCCTCCAAAAATGACAGAAGCGGGGGCTCTTCAGCCATAGCAACTGCAAGCAGAGAACAACCTTTGTTTAGCCTTTTTTTTTTTCTTTTTTCAATTCTTATTATATTTAAAAAAAAGAAGAGGAGAAGAAAAAAGTCTTTGAGAACACCCTCCTCCTGCCAAACAAACATTCTGGCAATCAAGACCCCTGCTGCTCTGACTGGACAAACACTCATTAACTATTTGCTGGATTGCAGGAGATAAAATATTGCAGAATTAACTAACAGACCAATTTAATTTTGCTGGATTAAAACGAAAAGTATGTGTGGATGCAAAGGCATGCCTCTCAAAAAGCCATTATTCCTTCTGTAATTTCCTTCAAGGTTTTTGCTTTTATAAACTATTTACTGTTCAAGACTATTATGATCTACAAAAGTAATTGCACTGGAGCCATTCTAATGGCTAGCCAGACATTAAATTCACCACAAGTGAATTTACTCATTCAGCTTCTTCATGGAAGGACAACAAAGCAGTAACTTTAATTTATGATATTGTTCTAACATTTAACTTATTTGGTACAATATAACTGATGACCTCACACTGACTCAATCCCCCCTATACCTGCAATACATTATACTTCAATTTCATGCCCAAGGGAATTTTTTAGGAGTTCTTTATATTTCCAGGCTAAGGGCAGAAAGCCCCACTGCTCCTGACATTGCACCTCCCACACAGGAGCTCTCTAATCTCACCCAGTTTTACCCCAGTAACTCACAGCTTACACAAGTCCTTCTAAAATTTAATCCAGATCAGGTTTGTTAATTCTGTAAACTCTGCATCAAACTCAATGATTCAACTATGGCAGTCTCTACTTTAGAACAGAAAGCATTAAGGACTAAATTTGAATTTAAAAAATCACTTCTGTCATTTACTCTGAACATTAAGAATTAGTCTTCAATCTGAATTTACTTACTCTAAGGTTCAAATCTTTGCATCTTGCTATGCTTCTATCTAATGAACATACAATTACTCCTCACTCATTTAAACACAGGCAAAGGACAATAACACCAGCTTTTAACCTGTTGGTTTGGTTTTTTTTTTTTAAATTAAAAAACAGACTTCAAGTCTCTGATTTTAAGAGACATTTCTAGTCATAGAGTCTAAGCCCTTGGTAACCTGGGACATCAACACAGCAAAGAAAAACATTTGACAAAAATCAACTTTGATATCATAGGTTCACCCTGAAGAAAAAAGCTTCACAAACAATACCTTGCATAGCAAGTATGTGGCTGTTCATGTGCCACTGGCCTGACAGCATGGATTAGGAGAAAACAAGATTAGATGAAAAGCCTGACTTGGATTTATTTTTCCCTGCTAGCATTCCAAAGCCAATGCCAGTGCTGGAAAGAGAACACAAACTGAATTCTCTGCTGATCAATATTTCTTCAGCAGAACTGATACCTACATTGTGATCACTGAGCATTTACACTGGGGGACACACAAGGCAGAAACAAAGAACCACCTCACCCGAAACAAACCAGACTCTTGGTCTTTGCCAATAGCCACTGGTTAATCAAGGACATCAGCATTAACAGCTGAGGATTTCTCGTCCTAAAAGGAACAACTGGCAACACCTGCAAAGGTATTAACCCAGCACCTGTTTTAAAGTCACAGATGTAATGATGCAGACCTAGCTTGAGCAAAAATTAAAATAGAAAGTAATCCAGTAGCACTAGGTTGCTCTTCCATTTGCAAGAGTGTGGGGTATTCCCATTGCACTGGCAATGAAACCCACCCAAATCTCTTCCTAACAATTCAGAAATATCCCACTTTGCTTGCAGCATTTCTCATTCTAAGTGGGGGAAAATTAAAGTCAAAACCTAAGGAAGGAGACTAAAAAAATATTCATTTGCTGTTACTGTTGGTTTTAACCTGACCTGGGAAACAAACAATCTGTTTCTGCTCCTTAGGTATGACATTAAATATCTCTTATTTTTGCATGGTTTCATTACTAGCCATTTTTCCTCCTGTTTAGTAAGCAACCAAATAATGACAAGCTTTAGTACAGCATCTGAGGTTTCCTAAATGCCACGTATATAAATATAACTGCAGATACAAATTATTCTTGCCACCTGTCCCTTAAAATGCTAGGCTGCCCTTTAAATGTTTATTTTACCTGAAGTTCATCTATGTTCTGGAAGTTAATGAGCCTCCTGAAACTGCACCATAAATATCTCCCACTCTGCAGCATTTCTTTTCTATAGAAAGTGTCTGGGGAACCTCTATAAAGACCAGTCAAATGTGCTAAGAGCCCCAACCTTTTGCCAATTTGTGCACCTTAAAAACAGAGTGAGATTCTTTGTAGCAGCTGCATACAAGGGGAGCTAGCAGACAGATGAACTGAGAAGTGACATTTCTCTTCCATGTTCAAAATACAAACAATAATAAGAAAATAGAAGGACAGGAACCCAGGCTTGTACAGGGAGCTCTCACAAGCACACCTTTGGAATTCCAGGCTGCTCATTACCTGTGGCTGGAAATTAATCAGGTTTCAGGACTGTTTTGCAGCATCAAAAACCACATTAGGACTGTGTGTACACCCTCTCTAGGTCAACTAATTGCCCTCACTTTCCTCAGTTCTGGAACAAAACCATGGAGACAGATTTTGCTTTTAGGTTTTATCTCTGCAGTCATATTCCTTTCAGTATTATCACATGGGAATAATTACACTGGGATTTGGTTCAGCGGATAAGAATCTTGAGATTTATTCTTTTTCCTGTGAAGAGCCATCAAGGGAAACTACTTGTAAAGAACTGTTTTGGTAACATGCTTTTAAGGGGAATAATGATTACCATTTTAGACTTTTCCAGCTTTGCCTGACATCATTCCTGTAGGCTGCTTGAGAACATGGACATAATTCTTCATCATGTGAGCAACCCCCTGGCATCAGAAACCTCCAAGCCAAGCACAGGACTAAGCTGCTGAAAGGAGCACTCATTAGCAACACTTCTTTTGGAAAGCAAGAGGGAAAGAGGGACAAGAGTTAAAGAAAAGCTCTGACATTTCAACATAACTTCTGAAATAGATTCACTAAAGTGCACATAGACCAGGGACACAGGAGAGTTGCACAGTCACCAGTGACAGGAGTCTCTATCAACTTT
>WEKY01010822.1:0-30597 GCA_013390045.1 Picathartes gymnocephalus
CAAAGGATTTCTTTCCTGACCAGAAAAAATGTTGAGTTCAGACACTGGTGGGATGCTTATTTACAGTGTCACTTTCCAAAAATAAAAGGTGGGGAAGTTGCTATCAGGTCCTCTCAAGTCACTGCCATTCCCTACCATGCCTCCTCTTGGAAGATTGTGGATCTCCTGTAAAATTTCATTTCAGCATCATTTAAACCATTCTGCATAGTAACTTCTGCTGTCAAGGAAGAAAATGCTGAAGATTTGCAAATGGTCTTTTTAGCACTCAGGAGACAGCCCTCCTACGTTAGCAGAACTTATCCAACAACAGAGCCAACTGCCTTCAGTTTCATTCAAAAAAGTTTTGAAATGACCAGAGAAGAAGCCTCTAAGAGCCACAGAAGAGAGCTGAATGCTGAATTACAATAAATCCCAAGAGTATCATTTGCTAATACTGAAGTAAGAATAACACCAATTACTGCTATGTTATTTTCCTTAATGCATCATGCTGCATATACTGCACAGAAATCACTTCAGCTATTATTAATGTTAGTAATCATTCTCCATCAGCCACGTCGCATACAGTTTTAAGAGAATAGTGAAAAATAACTCAGAGTGCCTTAAAAATGGCATTGTAGTCATATCCTGACTCTGTGTTTTCCTGGCACAGGGTGTTTAAAACCCAGATCTGAATAACGCAACTGGCACTGACATCTCTACATTTCAGGCACACTTAAGAAAACTCCTGGTTTGATGCAGATGATACATAACTTTAAAAAGCAAATAATTATCACAAATATACATCAGACCTCAGGACACACTGCTGTCAGTGACTTGACATTTCAAATTATGAGCTTTACGTATGCGCATAACCATCAGATTTGATTGAACAATGTTTTAGAATAATTCACATGCTCATCGAGAACTTTTTTTCATTGTGTTTTGGCAGTGAAGCATGAAACAGGAAATCTACAGTGGTTTTCTCTTTGCTTGTGAGGAAGCAAGCGCTTTGATCAGTTCTACGTACTCCAAGGCTGTAGTCAGTTATTCCTCAATGGATAATGAAACTAAAGCCCAGAGTGACTTGGTTTCTCTGTGGATCCCGTGTGATATTTTATATATAGTTTTTGACATAAATCAAACAAGCTTTCATTTGTACAGTTTGAGGCCAGAGGCAGCAAACACACAGGAAGAATGATATGGGAAAACACGTTCGTGGTGCTTTTTACCTAGTCTTTTCACTGTGTTGGTTACCAACTCTTTCATGAATGACTGGCAAGGGAAATCTGCAGAGACAGAGACAATAATCCAAAACAACAAAAAAAAGGATTTTAAATAATTTTAATTTTTTCATAACTGACAGGAACACAGTTGTTTAGCTCACCATTCGGGCAGTGGTGGTAAAAATGCTACAACTTAAGGAAAAGGTACCTCATCTCAGACTTTGTCCCTCAGAATCCATGCAAATGTGATTTTTAATATAAATCTTCCTCTAGTAAAGGCAGATAAAAATCGTGGAAGCATTTTATTCTCCTTATAAAACAAGTCACATAATGAAAGCTCAGGGAGAGGGAGGAATTCTGTCAAGATGATGCTAAGGTTTTTTTGAGGGGAAGGAGGGTGTTCAGTTTTTCTGTTTATCTGGTTGATAACCTGGCTCTTGGTGCTTAAAAAAAACAGATGTATCAGTGAAACTTTGACCTCTTAGTTTGCCTTGAAGGGGATAGTCCTGTGACAAATGGATCAAATCTATTGAAATTTATAGCTGAAATTATTTGTCCTACATGGAATTCTACCTTTAATTAATGTAAACAGTATCTCATAGTTTCTGCAAGCAACAAGCCATGAAAAAAACCCCAGTATTTAATTACTTTTATCACTTATCATTTTGTATCATGTTCCATATTCAGGAAACGGTACTTCCTACTTGTGATTGAGATCATCTTTCAGCAGAAGAACCACAGGCTTGGTGGCCAGACATTGATGCATCAAGTGCTGTACCAGTGTGGCCAGGAGGGAGGGGGGTATGGCAGAACCAGTGTCAGTGGTGTAAATCTTGATTAAATTGTTATGTGCTGAGATTACACAGTCCCTGCACCTCGGTGAAAATACACTGTCAGTTTGAAAACCTGGTTACTGAAAAAGGGAGATTTGTTCTTTGAGGACATTCAGTACTTTCTGCAATTCACCAGCATCTATAGGACTAAAGGTTTCAGGGTTTATGTCAAAGTATTTGCAAGGACAGCATTTAATGAAACCAAAGCAACGTGTAGGGGAGGAGGAAGAAACTCAGCTCGTTTTCTTCGTATGCTTTCATTGTTTTTGTTCTTCCTGAAAAATAATGTCCTTTCAGATTTCGTTTGACATCTCCATGATGTTGAACAGATTCGGAGAAATCACCAATATTTTGACAGGGTTCCTTGGCAATGAAACGTTCATGAAGCTCATCTGTCATGAGCTAATCTGGCTCATCTAGCCAAAGCAGTAGATTAGGCAGATATATTACTGTAACAGTTTAATTTCTCCACATTTTCTTCGTCTGTGGTGATTGCAGTGATGGCAATTCGTATTTCAGTTTCAGAAACATTGGTATTAATTGCAGCACAACTGTACCTTTAGTATTGTGAGAATCTTGCTTAAGGTAGCAAGGCCGTGTCATGTTGTCCGAGCGCTGCCTTCTTTTTAACAAGACAATACTCTGATTGCACTGGCCGTCTTTAGTGTTCATGGCTTCAAAACCTTAACCTCTTACTTGTTCCCCTCCCACAAACCTTTTGAGTTTCATGCCATAATCTTGATGCCTTGTAACCTACAGCATCAGCACATAAATGCCTGAGGCTGTTTATACCTTCAAACTGCTTCTATTAATACTAAGTATCTGTAGAAAAGTAGCACTCAAGATTCAACAACTCGCAGTAAGCAAGCACTACCCACAAATCAGTCTGTTCCTGGGAAAGGTTATGTAGGTGCAGTTCCGCTGAGCACAGTGGATTTACTCCATATTTGACACCAACATCAATAAAATTAGGACTTTATCTGTTTGCCTCAGTCACACCCCACTTTAATGAACTGCTCTGAAAATTACGTGGTTTCACTCAGCAGTCATGTACAACTGTGAAGGCTCCTTAGTAGGAATATACAGAATTCTGTGTTTTATATCCAGCAATGTTTTGCCAGCATAAGATAATTTTAAAGTAATGATCATGTATATAACTCCACATACATACATAAATATATGGTTAGTTATATGTATGTATCTATGTATGTGTACAATACTGTTTCTTCTTGTTAGCACATGTGAAAAGTGGTCTGACACACTGCCATGGTTCAGTCTGGCATCACAGATTTTTGTATTCATTTAAACCATTAGCTGAATGTTACATTTGGGCTTTCGGTGACCTGCTCCTGCTCTGATCAGGCCTACCAACTACTGACATTTAGGTTCCTCTTCCAAGTAGCCGTTATCTTCATTTCAAATCAGGTGTGCAAAGTCCAAAAAGTCGCTTAACGTTGCCAAGCATGGCTTTATCCTGCTCCCCCACCCCAGCGAGGAGCAGCCAAGAAAGCAGCGCAGGTTCTGCTTGGGCACCTGCCACACATGCAGGTGTGGAGTTTACACAACCAACACACTGAGTATGATGAGATCTTCATTAGTGGAAAATAGGCAGCACTCAGAGTTAGATCTTAAATGAGAGAGAATGTTCTGGGCTGAGGCCTTGTACCACTGCCCCGGATATGAGGGGATTCAGCATGGGAAGTGGAAAGGAAAGTCAGAAGGAGAAGAGTTACCCTTTTTGACCTGAACTCTTAGGCATGGTTAGCTGTTGCACTGAGACTACTGCTTGCAAATAGCAAGAAATATCAGAAGAATATCTGATCAGAATCAGAAAACAAAAGTGGCACCTCAAAAATGCCTATTCCAAGTGCCAAAATCAAACTTAAGAATTGCAGCTTAAGAGCAGTGAAATTCTGTAGTATCAGTTAAAAGGCACTGAAAGAAGGGAAAAAGAAACAGATGCAGATAATTAATAGAGGGCCTGTGAGACAAAAAGTGGGAACATAATGTAGACTTTCCTACAAACTACATTGCTATTCTGGATTTCAGTAAGTACCTCTGGGACTTCAGGGAGAGATTTTTTTCTCAAGTGCTATTGCAAATATGTCCCTGTGGGAAATTGGCCTTTACCAAGCTAGAGCAGTCCAGCCTCTTTAAACAATCTTTCTGTAAATGTCTAATCCATTAACAAATTAATTTCTGATTTTTAGGCCATACTGATAGTGGACATACAGCATTCCCAGCAGAATACAGAAATGAGCTGTTTCCTCTCTGAAATGAAGCCTTGACAACTGTGAAAAATCCATGCTTATGGCCTTCTCATAACATGTCCTGTGTTGCTAAATTTTTGTAGGGTTTATGGCAGAAGTTCCAACCTCTGCTGGAACGGTGGTTTTTATATCTCAGCCTATCTTGATCTCTACAACATTGGGGTTGGATATCTACCTATAGGTAGCCAATGGCATAACCTTGTTCATGCAACATAAATGCCATAGTCAGTCCTAATGAGAGGATGTACTTTCTCCTTACAGAGAACCAGTAAAATATATCAGGAATAACCCACTTCATGCAGAAAGTTGATTCTTGAATCATGTTTGTTGATGGCTAACACTGCTGTTCTCGTCTCCTCCTTCTTGTTGTGGCTTTAAGAATGTAATCCAAAATGCTGCTCCCAGAGAGAAAAAGTGACCAAAAAGAATTGAATTTAGCCTAGATAGCCCAGTCTGAAAATATATCATGACTGTGAAAGCATCAATTAAAACTCACCCCACCTGACTCAAGAGACCTGTACAATATGTGGATTAAGATCAGACATGCTAACTTCCAAGCTACTAGCAAGTTACTTTCCATTGCCTCATGACAGCACTATACCAGCACAGCAAGTAAGAGTAATCAGAAATAATCTCACAAGAAGCTTATCTTTTAATTTTTTCATTACTAGGGATCAGAGGAAAGGCAGAAGGAAGCATTCTGAAGATATCAAGGAAAAGACTATTGCAGGAATAAAATAAATAGCAATTAACTAAAAACTTGAGTCAGCTTGATCAGGAATCACTAAAAAAAAGTAACAGAAGATTGTGCTACCAGGTCTCCAGCAGAGAAAGAGCTATTTTGCTGATTGTCCCTTGCTGGTCAGACATAGGAGTACCCCTAACAAGCAGGGAATACTGAATGTGAGCAGAGAGAAGTACATCCAGGGGGAGAGATAGAAATATCCTGCAGGGAACTAATCTAGAAAAAGCCAGTTTCAGGACCAAGCATAGCAGTAAGTTGATGCTTATAATATTTAAGTCATCTGTAAAGGAAATATGATGGTGTGTTGTGTGAAGAGCAGAGTCAGGCCAATGCTTGCTTCTCTGTGTTTTAGGTAATACAGTATGACAGACCACATCAGATCCATGGTGCTGATTAATGAACAGCTCTGGAAGGGTAGCTAACAAGAGATGAAAGGGTCAAGGCACAAATTTCAGGAGGGAGAAGGAGGATCAGTGCCTCAGAATATAGAGTTATGGTCCAAGAGCCCATTAATCATCAGCATTATTATGTAAAGCACCACATTTTCTCCTGACTTTATGCCCACTGCAACTGCACTGAAGTCAGTGTAAAACTGACCTAAAGTGTACATCTTAAATCACAATCTGTAGTACATCACTACTGCCGTAAAATGGACCTTCCTTAATAAAAACACTGATACAATTAATGTTCCTCACACCCTCTAAATTACCAGATAAAACTTGGAAAGAGCAAGGTGGAATGAAAGTGAGCATATATAAAATGCCCAAGTTACTATCATTAGTGGGAATATTTAAGTAATAAAAGTCTGCATTTCTGGAATGCATTCATGCAGAAAATTTATCCTCCGAAATCTTAATTAAGCACACAGTACCCCATGGAACTGAAATATAATGCTTTCCTTTTCTGGATAGAAGAGCCCAGGTAGACAGGAGAGAAGTTATTTAACCCAATGTCACTCATTCCATTCCTTTGTTGTCCTGCTTCTCTCTCTTTTTTCCCAATCTTCTTATAGTCAAAAGATCCTTTCCTCTAATTTTTCCAAAGCTAGATTAAGTCTTCTATGAAAAGTTGGGGTATTTCATTCTCTGTTGCACTCCCAATGTCTTAAGAAGTACCATAAGCTTTGTTGATTTTATGTACTTAAAAAGTACCTAACAACGGCTGAGGCTCTCAGTGCTTTATGCTCATCACACTGGAGGAAAGAGAGATATCTTCCCAGGCCATAGCAAAAAATATGGAGAAAATGAAGATATTTTAAGTATTGCCTTTCACAGAGATTTTTGTGCCCAGATTTTGTAGAAGACTTCCAACAGCCCATCTCTAACAACTTGTCTGCCTGACCCTTGATGTGAAGCCAGATTGAGTGCTAGGCAGTGCTACAAGAGAGAGCCACTTGGATTGGGATCCCAGAGATTGGAAGAGCAATAATGACACAAAAAGAGAGGTGACAAAATATGCAGGATTAGTACATGCAGTTCTTAGGCTTCTCTTGTGTGAAATTAGGAGTGAAGTGAGCAGGAGTTCTGCTGAAGTAAAGACTAAAGACCCGATCCTGCGATTTTTCTGCTTCTAGTACAAAATAAAAATGTACGTTATCTGAAGTACTAGGCAGTCTTTAGGGCACATGAGACTTATGCCGTAAAAAGGTGAGCAATAGCCAGATAAAAGACAGAGTGATATCTGCAAATTGGATATAAGAAGCAAGGTCAGCATTAACAGAACAGGTGGGGCATATATGGAGGTGGGAAAGAGAGCTTGAAAGTAAGCCATGCTGAGTGTTAGCAAGGACTTAAATCTACAGAATCCTTGGGCGTTACCGCACCTTTGAAATTCAATCCTTGGTTCTGGTCAAAAGTGTAACGATTTTGTCATTCTTTAGAGCTAGCCTGATGCATGTGGTTCCTCTCCCAAGCCATGGTGAAACTCAGAGGTTCAGGCTAAGTTGTAGACTTTTTGTGTGTGTGTGTTTGAATTTTCTTAATTTGCAATTCAAAGCAGAGTCCAAGAAGGGAGAACCTAAAAAAACTGGAATCAAATAAAATGTTTGCTTGAGTCCCTGTAAAATGTAGCTGCCAGGTTTCATGTAGCCTGTTGAAATCAGAATTTAGTATATATCCCAGTCACTAAGAAACATCATCATTGCAAAATGTGTGAATTGAATATAAAACTGAATGTATATTTTGTGAAGTACATTATTACAGTGTCATCTAAAATCCTTCATTGTGTCTGTTGGTGATCATTGCAGTGTTCCTGCTGCACGAACAGTGGGGGTTTTTTGTGTTGCATTTTCAGACATAAATTACAACTTGCACAGTGACATTAGGTACCTGTGAAATAACGATTACATCTCTTATAATTTTTCATTCACTTTCTTGATTTCTTTAATAAAACAAATATTTGCTCTTCTGGTCTGCTCAGAGTAGGCAAAATCATTTTTTCATGGAAGTGGCACCAGTGGCTTTACTGTGGACAGGACTGAATATGCTGATGTCTCATGAGTTCTTTGTGTAAGTGAAGTAAGCAGGATTTAATTCTGTCGCAGGATGTCAACTTCAGACATACTCCCAACATCTACAGTGAGCCACCCAAGGATTGTAAGAAGCTAGCAAAGGAAGAGTTCTCTTAGTCTAGAGAGGGATTCAAGTCCGCCAGAAATGTAAATACTCCCAAAAACTTAGATCTGGATGGTAAAATCACCATCTAATTAATATTGGAGCTGAGGTTTTTCTGTGGCTCCTTTTCCATCTCAGTCCATCGATTCCAACTCTCTTTAGCTCAGAAGATTTCAAAGATAAAACTACTGCTGAGCTGAACCTTTCCTGCAAGGCTGGCAATAAGTTACTTCCCTGGTGTCACTGCAGCAGACCAGGTGGCTGATGAGAGAAAAGTAGGTTTCTGCTTTGATATGAGCCATGCTTTTTGTGATGTAAAGACAGCAAAAAACGAAGGAATATTTTTCCCTTCCTTTTTCTGCCTTTCAGTCCTGAGGAAGTGTTTGTTGCTGCTCGGAACAGGACTGGCCTTGTTGTTCTGATGAGATGCACTTGAGTGCCAAGTTTGTGCTAGCTCTCCATCAGTGCTCCGTGCTCATGCCATTAGAGTGACTCCTCAGAAGGAATCCTGCTGATAGCACTTTGGTGGCTAATCCTCCCTCTCCTCCTTGCTTCACCAGATTAGGTTGCATGGGCAAACTGGGGTAACTGGAGACTGACTCTGTGGTCGTTTGCAGCCAGGGCTGGAGGGATTGAAGCGGGAATTGGGCAGTACCAGGCTGCAGCCAGCTGTACTCACAGCACAGAATGCCAGTTAGAGTTGTAGCAAGTTTTCTTGCTCTCAGTAAATAATTATTATTTCCCCCTGACCTTTCCTTTTGATTCTTCCTGGTACAGACACAGCCTCTCTCTGTTCCCTGCCCCAATGAACGTCTGCACTAGGTCCAAGGCTTGGAGTAATTTACCTGAAGAGTGATACCATTTGGAAACCACTGTAAGTATATTTTATCTCTTATAAAAGACTTCTTGTTCAGCAAAAAAAAAGACATCTTACAAAAACAAAAACAAACTGCAGTACCTGTGAGCCTTACTGATGAGGGTAAACTAAGTTTTGCTTTTGAAATTTGCAAGGAAATATGTCGGCAAAAAGTATGTCAGTAAAAAACTGTTAAATATTTAAGTCATAGCCTCACAGCATAGTTCAGCAATGGCTGGTTTGATCTGCTTGTATGTTTTAGTTTGGCAGGTTCTCCCTACTTATTGCTCTAGTTCGTGCTGTTCTAGTTGGTTCATCCATGTTTGTCTTTGCAGTGTTTATCTTCTTTATTCTTATTACTTTTTAATGAGACACCTTTCCTCTCATTGGTATTTCAGGCAATACAGATGAAATCTACTGCAACTTCTTAAAGTTTTACACTGTTCTTTCTGGGTCTTGAGACATTTATGACTTAAGGCCATTATGATTTGGTAGATTTGGCTGGATTACATAGGTAAAGATGCCTGAGAGAATTTTGACTTTGCATTGTGGTTTTATTGTACTCTGAAATGACCATTTGTCTGATATTTGTACTTTTCCCCATGTAAATATAATAGTTTTGAATTCTTTTGATCAATTCTCAATAATTGTCAGTATTGTCACAATGCTAGTGTAGCTGAGATGCTCTGATGTTACAAGTCAGGCAAGCTCTGTTGTCAGGACCCAACTCTCACGAGACTTGTGGTTTAGATGCAATAAATGGACAAATTTTGGGCCATATAAACCCTACTTCAGGCCTGAAAAAGACCCAGAAAATTTCAATCTTACTTTACCTTAATCTCCGAGTTTAATTTAATTATGTTAATCAGTCTCCTGTAAGGGATTTTGGAGTTTATTTTACTTTTCTATGTTGATTAAATTTTTCAGGCTTTTATTGCACTAGAACATTGGGTCTCTCTTGTCAGTTCTCCGTGCCTCCCATTCTTGCTTTGGAGTGTTCTGCGGGGATTTCTCTTTCATATTACATTTTATGGTGATGTTTTCAGGAGTTTGTGTTTTCCATTGTATGACACAAACTTGCAATCGGAGATTTTAAACAAACTGCCAGTCATGTAACTGCAACAGCATGAAGATCAATGTGGCTGCAAAATCATCAGAGAAGCTGTGTGAATATTCAGGCAGTCAGCCTGTGCAGGACTTTTAACTACTGAAGCAACACTTCTGGCAGGAAAACTGTGATGGCTCAGGTGGTTTAAAGTGAGCTTGTCTTGGGAAGCTTCACCCTCAGCTCTGGCATTCAGTGTGCCCTGAGTTTTGAGGTGAGGTCTCTGGGCAGATTTCAGTGGAGTTTTGTTGTTCTTTCAGGCCTATTTTTTTATATTCAGTGATTGTACTCATCTCTCTCTTTACTTTGTCAGTTTCTAAATATGTATTGTCAATGTCATGTCTGGAAGAGACACAACACTGGCAGTGATAAGCACTGATATCAGGAGCTGTGTTAGTCGCACACAGGCAGAGGAAGAATGTGCAGCAGAACACTGAGGAAAAATATTGCTTAAAATCAGACATGAACTATTTTCACACTCTTATTTTTAGGATCTGAAAAGCTGGAGTTTTTTGTTTTGTTTTGTTTTTTTCTATTATATACAGCCTCTGTGAATTACTAAGGTTACAAACGAGCTGTGCACCAGTGAGTTAAGTGCAGTGCTTGGACACTACAGGCATCTCTGACCTGAGGGCACTCACTATAAGGTGATGCCATAGCTGTGAAGAGGCAAAATAATGCCTGGAACATGGGTGGGCAGACTCAGCCAGTAGCAGCACTTACAACAACATCAGCAACCCTGTGGCATGTTCCCTCTGTGCTGTTTAATATGTGACGAACAAAGGTCTGGTTGGTGACCCAGTCCTCCCTGTATTCAGAGGCTGAAAACTGCCTCATTATTGTTCATTATGTAGTATTATTTTCATGCAGTCACATTATCATAGCTTCCCCTGAGAGCCAGGATGCTGCTGTGGGCTCTGCACAGCTACACTGGTTCCTATACCTGAGCTAATTTGTTCAGTGCTAACCTGATGTCTCTGCAGGACAGAGAGCTATTCCCCGTGTAAGGGAAGGTTCAAGCATTAGTTATAGCTGCTGTATGAGAAGTACAACATACACTGTCTATTTTTGACAGGAACCTGCTTTGCTGGCCCCGCTGTGAGAACGTGTTAACTCATCCAGGGGAAATTCATTCCAAACTCAAGTAATGGTTGGAAGGGAGGTACATGCAAAGAAATCAACTGTGGAGAACAAGTGGAGAGTTGAGGGAGAGAAAGTTGTATGCAAGAGTGGTAACAAGAAAGGGGAAGTGTGGCAGGGGTTTTAAAGGCATTCCAAAGCTCAGAGGTAGTAATTAGTTTCTAGATAGCTTTGAGGTTAGGACATCCAAAATATTACCCATTCTGCCTTCAAATGAAACAGAATTGAGGCAATTCTAGTTTACAGGCAGTGCCCACCCAGATCATTGCAGTCAGTGCATCATTTTGAGTTGCCCACCATTTGAGATCTTAGTGTTGAGGTACGTGGAAAGGAGCAAATGCCTCAGTGCAATGAGGATGCTGACAGAAAACAGAAATAAAATGATGGCAGTGATTGTACATTTTGCTTTACACATGAGCTGGCAAGTACTGATAGACACAGTTCAGTTCAGGGATGACAGTGGAGGCAGTTAGCCTACTGTTAGGTACTGTAATGAAGAAAGAAGATATATTTTAAGTGGTGTAAATTAACATAATGTAAAATAACACAAAAAATATAAGGGAATGCTGAAAGTGAATACCAACAAAAGGAAAGTATGTGGACATAGGACAGAAAATTTGAAGTGATAGAGCAAGTAGGATGTTTAGAAATAAACTGGATGACTCTCTTGTAAATCAGTAGCAAATATAAATTCTGCAGGGACCCTCTAGACTTTGAAAGTCAGTATCTTTTCTGTTCCCAGGTCCTGGGATTCTGTGCATGAAGTCCATGTAGAGAAGTGCCATCTCTTTGCTGTATTGCCCTTCTGCCGTTCTTCACAAGGAGCAAGGATGCTGATGGCCCTCTGATAATGCTAAGAATGAGTTCAGTATTGGAAAGGACTTGTAATGCACCACAGGTGTGTGTGCAGGAGGAGATAACTGGACATCAGAACAGAGCCCCTTGCTCCAAGAGCACATTCCCAAGTCTTTCACATTCCCAACATGGCAATTATTGCCCTTACTAACAAGTAAATATCAAACAGCTCTTTTCCAAGATTAATATGTAGAGAAGAATGTAGTTATAAGAACTAAAGTAGCAAGGTAGACTGACCCTTACTACTGAAGTAATCACATAGGATTGCCAATCAATGAAGTCCAAAGATGAGACTTAAATAGGTGTCATTTGGGAAGGTTCCACAAACTATATTTATTACTTGTTTCATTCTTGCTTCAACCTTGTTCTTTCAGGGTGTTTGACACAGCTATAACAATTCACAGTTTTCCAAAGTTAGTGTGCCATTTTTACCTTCTGGAACAGGGAGATATATTAGAGAGCTTGCTGATGGAAGCGTTCATAGAAGTAGTGTGCAATCAGAAAAAAAATTAGGTTGGAAGGGTCCTCTGGAGGTCTCTAGTCCAATTCCCTGCTCAGAGCAGAGCTGACTTCCAAGCTGGATTAGGTTACTCAGGGCCTTGTTCAATTAAGTTTGGAAAATCTACAAGGATGGAGATGCCACAACCTGATTAAGTATTTAACAACTCCCCCTGTGAAGACTATGGCAATAAGATAGCAATAGAAATAGACTATGTAAGAGAATGTAAGAATATTTAATTATAATATATAGGCAAAGATCATGGCAATAGGAGCATTCTGTATGGGGGACAAGGTAGAACAAAAGAATAGCAATATATTTACAGCAGTAGCAGGATTGCTGTGGCTTTGCCTTTGCTGGCAACAGTAGTTGGATACTGCAGACTGGAGAACTTTGTTTGGGTTTCTCCAAAGGCAGTTTTGATCACAGTGTCCCCAGGATTTTTCTTTTCTGTTATGCTTTCTTTAGATTCTTAGCTGACTTTGCTGATTCCCTTAGGTCCCTCCTGTGCAGGGAGCCTGCCTTCCTTTCAGGTGGTGGTGACATGCAGACCATGTCTGAACAGTGAGAGAAATGAACTGCTGTGAAAAGGTGTCGTCTCCAGTGCCAGTCAGCACCACTGCTATATTCTTACCATTCCTAGTAAGCAAAAGTCACCAAGCTGCAGGGCTGCAGTGTAGAAAGGTGGTGACACAAGAGCATCTTGATAACACAGTGTCAGCCTTAGGAGCGAAGTAGAAAATACATGGGTTTGGATAGGAAGAAGCAGGGGATGCTTTGCACAGCCTCCTTGGTGTCACTACCTGTTGCTATAGTATTTTTTAAGCTGTCTCTCTAATGAGTTTTGAAGGCCTGGGAGGCATAGGCAGGATCAGCTACAGGATTAAACATCAGTCAGTGCTTGGTTTAACAACAAAACTATGGCTCTGCCAGTAACTGACAAGTTTTGTTTACTCAGACTAGGCCCCCACTCTGCAAATAACAGCAGTCTGCTGCCCAGGGTAGGCAGCTTCGTGTGTGGATAGACCTGGAGTCAGAGGCTGTATTCCAAGCATGTAACTTGGGCTAACTCTGAGCTGAAAACAGACTTTAAATACAGCAGTTCAGTTCCTGGGTACAAGGAACTTGCCCTGTGCATCCAGAGTCCAAGCCTATGTACAGCCTTTGCTCCCTGGCCAAAAAGGTGTGCTATCTGAAAGCTGCTTGGGTAGCAATGCTGTAAAAACCCACTGGTTTATGAACAGATTTCCTGCAGTCCCCAGTGCATGCTGGCTGCACATGGGAATGTCCTGGGATCTGGAAATGAGGTGTGTGAAGGTGTGCCAGAGTTTGTTTGGATCATGCCAAAGCTCCATGCGGACTGCTACGTACAAAACATACGCAGTCCATGTACTTCAAAACATATGTGCGCACGTACAAGCTCTGTGTCTCAGGGATTCTCATCTGCATAGCAAGAGATGCATCCTGGTGACAGGACACGGAAAAAAAGGAAAGATGCCCAAGCTTGGAGTGACAAGATGCTCTGTTTTCTTTTCATGAAAAAAACAGACTTCTAAATGCTTTCATTTTCCTTCCATTTACAATGGAATAGATCAGTTCAGCACTTTGCTGTACCTCTACAACTTTAACTAAGGTCCACTTAGTCATGTGCTATTGGTTTAGATCAGATTAGACTTCAGCCAGTGTACTTTGAGCATGTTGATTATAGACGTGTAGTTTACAGCAGCTATACCATCTGCCCGTCCCGTGGCGTGGAGACTTGTAGTCCCTGTATTCCAAAACGCACCAGGGCTGCCGGAAGCTGCGGGGTTTTCAGTGTGACCCCCTCGCTGGCCGTGGTTCACCTGCAGAGCTCCGCTCCCCGGCCGCACCCCAAGCCCCGGCCAGCCGCCACCGGGTGCCTCTTGCTGCCCCTCGGCCGGTCCAGGGCATCCCTTCCGCGCCCACCAACTCCTGGGGGGTGTTTTACGGGAGGATGGGTGGGAGAAGGATTTGTTTTCCTTCTTTCTGGTGCGTTTAACTTAAATTTTTATTCTAATTGCAGTTTTTCTTCCCCGCGCTGCTCCTCAGGCCAGGCCGGGCCGGGCCGGGCCGTGCGGGTGCTGCCGCCCCGCGGCGGCCGCGGGCAATGGCGGCGGGGCGGGCCCNTTTATGTAAACTGCCGACCCGCTCTGCCCCGCATCGCCCCCCCGCCGGAACGGCGCTTTCCGTGCTGTACGATCGCGTTACGAATGGAGAGGCCGGCACAGCCCTCAAACCCGGGTGGGACGCAGGAGGGCGAAGGCGCCCTGGCCCTCCATGAGGAGAGTCCCGGCCTGTCGAAAGGGCGCTGCCGGCAGGCGGGAGGCAGGACCTGCTCCCCGGGTGTCCCGGCGCTGCTCGGGTGTCGGCAGGAGATAACGGGTTCCACCGGGATGGCTCCTGCTGCTCTCCTGCGAGAGTGACCGCGGTTCTCCCCGCGGCATGCGGCAGCAGCAGCCGATGTTTGCCGGGTGCCCCAGCCGCATCCTGGGCCGGGGCAGCGCTGGCCCCGCCGGAGGCTGCACCCCGAGCTCGGGGAGCACAGAGGGGGCACCTGCATCTGTGTGGCGGAGGGGCGACGGTGAGAGGGGTGCTCACCGCCCTATTCAGAGTGCTCGCTGTGTGGTTCAAAATCTGCCACTTCGCCCGGTGCGTCGCGTTCTCCAGCCGTGAAACTAAGGTGGTGACTAACTACCTGCTTGATGTACCACTGAAGCTTAATTCCTTGGAGGTCCTGGATGGAGGGAGATGTTGAGAGCTCGTGTGCACAGTGCTCACAGAGAGTTGTTTCAGGTTCCAAGTACTTAGATGACCTCTGCTTCTCAAAATTGCCTCAGTGCTTTTCCCTACAAAGCAAGTCTATGCACTGATTCGTTTTGAACTGGAAACTTGCATATTTGTTTGCTTTTCAGACAATTCTATTATATTTCCGTATAACTCTCTCTATTCAGAATGCTACAGCCTTGGTTAATATTTGTCAAACGGCGCTCTGACTGTCTAAACTACTGGGACGAGTTTCATTTTATATGTCATCAGTAGGGGCAGAATAAGGAGCTTCGTGCTTGGCCTATTTGCTGTAACACAGTCTCAGGGCCATTGCATCAGAGTCAAAACAAGGAGCAGTTTGTTTCCAAACAAGAAGTATGGAAGAAAGTCTTTTCTGCCTCCTTCCCTGTAAGGGAAAAGAGAGGCGAGAGGGGGTGGTGGGGGAAGAAAGTTATCTTTAACAGATTCTAAAAATGCCTTTTCCCAAATATGCAGTCAGTCCCTTCAAAGGTCTCTTTGTTTATTTTCAGGAAGAAACCCAAGACAGCTGAAAACCAGAAGGCGTCTGAGGAGAATGAGATTACTCAGACGGGTGCATGCAGCGCCAAGCCGGGCCTTCCCTGCCTGAACCTTGAAGCTGTTCCTTCTCTGAGCCCGGCCCTCATCCACTCTCCACATTCACCAACAAACCTGCACGCACACACAGGGTCATCTGATTGTGAGTACACCAACATGCTGCTGGGCTTCTTGAAAACACCTCCCTTACTGTGCACCAGGTTTTCCAGTTGGATGCTCTTTCCATAATGTCATAAGCAGGACCTCCTCAGGGTTTACCTTTTCCCTTCTTTGGGAATTACATCTAAAGCAGAACATTTTTGTGTTAAGGTTGTGATAATATACTCAGCCAGAGAAAGCTGAGAGTGTGTTGTTAGGTTAGGTTGCTGCTTATTACAAATTAAAAAGAGAAGACCCCTCAAGCATGTCCCTGTCCAACTAGAACTGTTGCTCCTCTCCAGGTAGTCACATGCTTCTCATTACCCAACCATATCTCCTGACTGGGGGGTTTCAGCCTGTGCTGAAAACGAGTGCCTGGCTCTGAAGCCTGGGATTGTAAAGTATTTCCACGAGGACAGGGAAGTGTTTTGTGGAGAGGATCAGTCTGTGAGAGTCTGGAAAATCTTTGTAGACCTGTGTGTTGTACCAGCTTTAAGGCCCTTGTTTTGAGGGCATTCACTTTCAGATTACTCAGCATGGGTTAATTGGCCTTCAGAAAATGTTCTTCTCCATTTCGCCAAAAAATAGAAAAATAAGGGAGGGAATTATTAAAACTGGATTTTGGAAAGTCTTCTTACCTCACCAGTTCTTCAAAACATTGTCATTTCACAGAGGTCCTTGCCTGGAAGTCTCTTGGGCAAGAATATGCAGGGTAATGTGAATCTCATCACTCACTAATTTTGGAATATACAGTTTACCTCTTCTGTGGTGGTTTAGAAGGTTGTAAAATTTACAAGAGGGGAAAAAAAGGAGAAGGGTGATGACACCAGGTTTCCACAGCTCAGAAGCCAACCAGACTTTGCAAAAGCCTATAAAAAATCAGGGCATGACAATAAAAAAATCAGATTAAAAAGTATGTGTATCCTTTTCTTTTTTTAATTTAAAAATCCTGCCTCAGGGCCAAGCTTGGAAGCAGTTGGGTTATAGGGATCATCACTATCAAAATCACTTTAGCTGCAATTCATTCCTGTTGGCTTCTGACTTTATTCATTATAAGCTTCTGCTAGAGATCTTGATTTTAATAGAGCCGGTAAATATTGAGGAGACTTTCCTAAATCTCACCTGATGATTTGGGGAGAAGAAAGAGATGTGAAACAATTGAACAGCAGGAAGCATGCAATTTTGTATATACAAGAATTCTCTTCAAATTGGAGATGTCAGGCTCTTTGTTAAAACTGGGGTGCAGTTTTGTCTTATAATGTTTTCTAAAAACAAAAAGCTTGTGAAAAGATGCAAAAAAATGAGCAGAACAACAAGAAAAAGAATTCCTTATTTTCAAACAAAGAATCCCTTTATCCCATTCACAAAGATGAAAGAGTTCATTAGCAAATGGGATTTGAAACCTCACACTGATTTTTTTGACAGTACAAATGGAAACCCATGAAAGCAACCTTAGGACAGAGGCCAGCAGGGATTGTAGGGAACTTGGAGAATGGACTCCTGCTTTTGCTTTCTGAGGTGGCCAAGTTCAGGATGAGGAATATTGGCAGAGGGCAGCAGGGGAAGGTGGAGCCTGCAGCTCTTCATGCTCTACCTGTTCTGTGCACAGTCTTTTAGACCCCTAAGTTTTTAATGTCCCCAGATCACCTTCCAGGTGATGGCAAAGGCCTTTTCCAACCTAAAGAGTTGTATTATTCTATAAATAGAAATAAACTGCCAGCCCAGGTTAGATGCGCCTTACATACTGAATGTGTGGGGGATTTTTTTTCTGAAAGTGGGTTTAATAGCAATTTCAGCATTAATATTGTGAATTGTTGAAATTTAGTTCCCAAAATATAGGTAGAGTCCTGAAAAAATTCAAGAAATGGTAAGACATCTTGTGGTATTGATCTCCATTAGCTGATTCCATGTACTTTGAAACCAGTAGAAAAGCTCACAATTATTTATGATGGGTTATGACCTTTATCAGGCTGCAGGGGGTATTTGTTAGGGGTGGTGTGCATATAATTAGTGTTTGGCATGCCCTTGCAAAATAGCAAGAAATCACATGAACTAAAATGAGGCATGATGGATATTTACTGCATATTTACCATAGCTTTCTTTTCTACTGCGTTTTGTGGTATTCTTTTTTAATATTGCCTCAGTCCTTAGTGCTGGAATATGTTCATGGACACATGAAATAGATTTTTTTTTTTTTTTTTTTTTTTTTTTTTTTTGGTGGCTCCCAACATTTAAAAATGGGCTTCCCTGCAGTTACCAATGCTTTCTCCATACCTCTGATGTGCCCTGACTTTTGGATTGATTATTTCCTCTCACTCTAGAATCCCTTTCTTTATCCTTCTCTTCACCTCCTCTCAGAGCTACATTGCCACATCTTTCTTCCTCTCAACTTTAGGATCCATGATGATGCTTTTCTTCTTTGGGTCAGCAAAATTTCCTGTCCTTCCCTCTACCTTTAGACAGCACACAATTGCTTCTCCTCCCTTGCCCAGACCATCTTACTGCCTGTACCTCCACAGCTGGGCAGATACTTCATTTTCAAAGGATATTCTTTATTCTGCTGAGGAGTTTTGTAGTGGATGGCAAATAATACAAAAATACTTAAAAACTAGAGTTAGACAGGAAGTTTGTGAGGAATTTTCACTGAAAATACCAGAAACACACAGAAAGAGTCAGCATGGTTGAGTATATCAATTCTTGGAAAAATGCACAGATGTACAGATGGTTTCATAAGGCCTTATTCATGTATCTGGGGAAAAAAAAGTCTTGGATTTTATGGGCCACCTATTCAAATCAGTTTGAAATCTTCACTGACCATTTTGCATGCACAGTCACTAGTGCTTGGCAGAAAACAACACCACGTATTTATTATTATGAGAAATGTTCAGATGCCAATCTACTTTAAAGTACCAGGGTGCGTTTGTAATGATTCGGATCAAAATTTTTTTCCAAGCATAGGAAATAAAAACTCTGTGATAGCCATTTGCTCCTCAGCTGTAAAAGGCAGAGGTGAAGAAAGCCTAAAGCAATAGTCTGAATACCAGTCTTACTGATATGAATACTTAGCAAAAAAACCCCTTGGTGAAGCACAACATAATTTAGGGTTTCATTCTGTAACACAGTATGTTCTACATGTTTCTGGTGCCACTTATTCCAAGTGAAATTGCATTATTTCTTATGCTTGTAGGACTGGGTCCTGGATTTCTGGGTTTGAACACTATTTCCAGCACAGATAAATCCTTGAAGCTAAATCCAGAACAGAGGATACACTGTATCCAGTCCCATCTCTTTCAGTCTTGGGAAATGCTGACTCATACAATACAATTGGAGAAACAAGTTAGACGAAGAGGTGCTTCCTGAGGTCACTGTTTTCGTGGAGGGCATATTAAAAACACCACTTTGAAATAATTTGAAATTAAGTGATAGTGAGCTGATAGAACTTCAGCTGAGTTATACCTCTAGCTACTCAGCTGTCACAAACAGATCTATCTGCTTACCCAGAAGAAAGGCGCTTCTGCAAGGAAAAACACAGGTTCTGGAAAGGTTATAGAAAAGCAAAGGAAAGCATATGAGATTTGTGCTATTTGCATTTTTTCACATATTTCCTTGCTTATGGATAGAGAACACATAAAGTGCATGATAAGGTTGCCTCAGGTAAAGTTTCAAAAGATTTTGCTGAGAGGAAGAAGGTCATCAGGACATGGTTGTATTTAAACCGGTTTGGTCTGCATAGGCCACTTATTTCAGGAGCCTTTCAGAAAGCATCTATAACTGTATATGTTTTGCAAGTGCCAAGAGATAAGATCATTTTGGCAGAAACTTTCATGAGTTCTCAAAGATACAATCAGACAAAAACTTCATTCAGGCTCTGATGTATGCATCTTAACAGATGTGTCCAAACTCAAAGGAATCCCACGGGAACAGTGCAACTGAATCTCTTTGTCTCTGTTGATAGTTTAAGGAGTTATTCTTAGACATTGGATGGTCCATTTGCGAAGGAATTTGTTCCAGACAAGACAAAAGCAACATCTTTGCAAAGTTTCCATGGGACTGAGAGGCAGGTTGGACAATCACTGGAAAAACTTCTGAAGCAGTTTTCATGATTTTAGAGAATACAGAATTCTTGCAGAGACCTGAGATTCTGGTAAGGAATGAGTTGAGAAGGAAAGTAAGGCATGAATATTTTTTTAAAAATCTGTTAAACAGTCATTGGCAGGTTGTTGAAATAAGGGAGGACTTGCTGAGGTTATATTTTAGCAAGGGACCAGGGAAGTTTTTTGCATTAAATGGAATGCACTTTATAAACACTGTCAGTGATAGACCACATCTGAACTCTTTGCCCCTATATGCTCAAGTACCATAGCCGACTTGGTCAAAGTCCAGCATTTTTCAGCTTTCACAGGATGGGAACTTTGAAGCAGAGTATTTGCTTTTCTTCATTCTAAGTGCTGATTTTTGTAGCTTCTTAGCCTTCCAACATGACAGGGAAAGACCAAGGAGACCTTCAGGAGATTCCTGAACTCCACAGAGCATAGAGAGTGGATATGGAAACTCTGGGGCTTCATTTTCTTGAGCAGCTAGAGGGACCCACCATTGCCTTCCCATTAATCTGCCTGTTTGATTTGCCTGGGGCTAGTATAGAGACTGGGTAGCTCTGAAGGTGGGTTGGCCTCATCTTTACCTTTTAGGTTTCCTGTGCTTCTCTTTGAGATTCTGTGGCAGGAAGAGAATGGTTACATGCCTTTATGGTGTTCCCCCTCTCCCTGGAAATTTGTGGCTGTGATTCCCTAGGAACTGCTCTGGAGCTTTCAAATGGCCTCCACTCTCAGTGAAGACGAGGGGCACCCTGATTCTTCCAGCTTCCTTGTTTAGAGAGTCAGGCAGCATGTCAATAGTCATTTCAGCCATATTTTTGCTATTCTATATATCTGTCCTAGCTAATGATGAATATTTTTAGGTTGTTTTTGGTGACCTAAGAAATTATGTATGTTTAGATATCTATTTTAGATGATATAATAATAATGATGCAGACCTTTTCTGTAGAAAGCTAAACTGAAAGCAAGGCTATACATAGTTCTCAAATACTGATGTCACAACACTTAATTATACTTTCATCTTGCAGAACATTTGAAATTTTGTTTAGTAACTGCTTCTCTTTTTAGTAGTTGTAAGTGATTTCTATGTCCCGTGCACTTGTATTTCTCTTTGTAAAATTATCAAAGAAATATCAGTCAGGAATAACTCGTGTTTTCATAGAAGCAGATACATATTGCTTGAATTGTGTACAGACAAAAGTAGGTACAAGTACAGGTATGCAAAACTATAAGCTGAGCTCACCCTGCCTCACAATACACTGGCAGTGTAAAATGTTGTACTACTGGTAGGAACTGGTCTTTATATTCTAGTCAGTGCACTGAGTGAGTTTTGTCAGGCTGGTCTCTCGGGCTTTTCATCTCTTGAGAAATGACTAATAGCATATGGTACTTCAGTTACAAAGTCAGTGAGTGTGTTTTCCAAGCAACTGTGTCACTTTGGAGCCCAACTTTCACTGATGCATTAATCACTTACATTTGTAACACATAGATGCCTTTGAAAATTTGTCTAATTATCCTAAATGTTGGTTCTGTTATTTGATGACCCTGTAATATTGTCTTGGTGTTAGGTTGTGGTGTTCAGTGCTTTTCTTACTGCTCTCCATTTAGAGAGCTGTCAGTGATAACATGCATAGTCTCAGCTTTGGTTTAAAACTGCTGTGCATGTTCCTAACTCTCATGATTTCAGGGGACATCTTGGAGTTGTGCAGTGTATCTATCCTTTCTAAATACCAGGGAGAAGGATAAGGCTTTTTGCTCTTTACGGTTCCCTAGCTTCCATTCTTGAGGTGCTTGAGTTGGTAGTGCTGTGGTGCTTCTGTTTGTAAGTCATGCTGCAGCCACTGAGATACACTCTTAACTGTCCAGTAAGATGTTTGCAGTCTGTTTCTGAGTTTACTTGGTCATGTCTTCAGAGTCAACCCCCTCCCAAGATTTTAATTACTGTTCTTTATGTTTACAGTCTTCAGTAAATCCTTCTCTTATATATATTTCAACTGCTTCACTCATGAAATGAGGGACTGATGAGTATATACAAATATCTATCACTGTTCAGTGTGTCAAGATGTACCAGTATTTTTTTCAATATTTGGGATTTTGTTCGTGTTTGTATTTGTATGTGGGGTTTGTGTTTGGTTTGGTTTGGGGTTTTTTATATATGTCCATAGCAGTGCTTTCCTCTTCTCCTCTTGAGCAGGCTTACCTGCTTCCATCATACTCCATCTTGAAAATAAAGCAATAATGTCAATTCCAGCGTAGAGTTTCTGTAACCTCTTTGATTACTTTTACTGTTTTCATAGATAGCAGTCTAGTTAACACTCTGACACTACTGCTTGCCTACCTAATCTATCAATCCACATAGTCTACAGCACTTCATTGATACCAGTCATTGTTCTGTTCACTTTCCCTGTCTGATATGTTTAAATAATGTTTTATTATGGTATTTGTCTTCATGCTTCGAGTGAGTTTTTCTTTAAATTTCCTCTTCACCCTACCTAATCTTTGTTTTACATCTAGTCTGCTACAGTTTATGCTCCATTCTATTAATGTCACTTGGGCACGATTTTCATGTTTGGAAGAATAAATTTTCAGCTTTAATGAACTCTTATACCTTGTTATTTAACCATTGTAGCATTTTCTACTTCCTCATTTTTCTGTTGTCCGTGGATATCCATATGGACTCTATTAAAGTATTATTAAGGCCACCTCCCTCCTGTTCTTACGGATTTTGCTTCCTTATTTTTTTCCTTTCAGACCATTTCTGACTAACTTCCTCTTCTTTTTTTCCTTTCAGTAGTTGTTCTTCTCAAAGTTGCACATACCAAAACTGTCACTTTACGATCTGCTTGAAGGATGTCAAACATAATCGTGCCAATCATTGTTATTTCATGTCTTAACCATACATGCTACTGCTGTCATCTCCTCTGTCTTAATTGGGTGAGAAGACTAAACCAAATGTGCCATTTCCCTAATACGGTCTTCAGAGGAACACTTCAGTGTTTGACAGGTGACTTTTGCTCGAAGGAAACAAAAGCAGCTGCATCTCCATCTCCTTTTGTCCTACTGTGGGTTGTTAAAATGCTGTGCAGCTCGGTGCTTGCATGTCTCGTGGTTAGTCCCTTGTGTGCTGTAGGGAGACACCTTCCTAGCATTGAGAAACATTGACTGGTGTAGTAGTGGCCTGGTTTGTTGCAGCAACACAACTCCAAAGTTACAGGTGTAAAAACATACTTGGTCACCTCCTGTTCCTTTTCACCACTCTGATCTGTTTAGCATTGGAGCTTTTTTCTCTTTTCCTCTAAGGTTCCATAGTCACTTTCTCCTCCTTTGTTCACCTGTGGTAGAGTAGCCATGTAATCTTTGTGCTGTGATCCCCCTCAGTAACTTTAGAAGAAGGTATGGTCAAACCAGTATTCAAATAAGAGAAAACC
Organism: Picathartes gymnocephalus; assembly: GCA_013390045.1. NCBI lineage: Eukaryota > Metazoa > Chordata > Aves > Passeriformes > Picathartidae > Picathartes > Picathartes gymnocephalus. Next base: position 23,141 of record WEKY01010822.1, read on the forward strand.
AAAACAATTCTTGCATTGTTCTTCACTGAACAACTGAACAAAGGGAGCTCTTTCATTCAAACCTTTTTTTGAACTAAAGCCTTAACATGGTAGTAGGAGAGAACCTGAAACATAAAACCAAGGGATTGTTTAATACCACCTACTAATGTTTATAGTGTGCTAGGAGGTGTTGTGGGGGAAAACCATGTTCACAAGAAATGTGGTGTTTGATCTACTCCATGGGTGAGAGTCAGCTGTAAGCCATCAGAATGTCACTAAACTTCATTTGCATCAGGCTGTTTGCCTGGCATCCCGGTGCATGGACACCGCAGCGGCGTGTTCTGGCTGGTGCTGTGCATTTGAATTCCCGAGGACACCAAGTGCTGTTGTTTCTAGAGGGAATGCCATTGTGCCATCTCTTCATTTATGTTTTCTGTGGCTGTTTTCATTGCCCATGGAGTCATTCACAAGGCTAAAATAACGTGAGATCCAGTCTTACGTATCTACTGCTCAGGATATAGAGTACAAAGAGAATTTAAGAATCTGTCAGCACAAATAGTGTCTTGAGGAATTAACTGCACCTATAAAAATGAGAGAAACAAATCCTAGAACCCCTACTCATCCCAGCTTTGTTGTGTTAAACACTGAAAGGATCTCTCCCCGGCTGGGATGTGCAGTATATACTCTGTAACAATCTGTGACATGTGGTAAAACGCTTCTTCTTGAAAGCCCACGAGAGAGAAGTAGTATAAATTAAGAGTAATCTCACAACAGCTATTTTTGCGTTCTTAACCAGTGAAAATATAAGTGTAGCAATATTGTGCATCTATTAAAAATCTTGAAAGGCTCTTTATAACTGGATGATAGGAGTGATAACGTGTAATTTATTGATGTTAGATAGAGAAAAAACCCACAAAGTAGCAATTTTTGTGCGAAAAGGGGTATGATACAGGAAATAAAAACAGAGAAAGGGACTTCTCCTAGTTTCATGCCTGTGTGGGCAGCCATGTCAATTTTAACAAGAATACCTTGTGCTTTGATCCTATGCTGCATTTCAAAACAGGGCATATTCCCTGTATTCAAAAGTTAAACTCCCAGATGCTATCTCTAGTGGTTTTGAATGAGTAGAGGGTAGAATGTGCCTGAAGGCAGACCTGAGAAATAACTCTCATGCACTGCATTAGTATCACCTGTTGGTGTCTGCACGCTTGTGTATACATGTAATTCCAGGGCCTTTTCCTCAGGGAGTGGGGGGAAGCATTGGAACTGACAATGTACATTTAATGCTAGAGTTCCATCTGATGGTATCAAGCCACCCAGGAATGCTGTATTCTTGCTTATTGCCTTGATTTATTAATTTAAAGTGTTCTGCCATACGTTTCTATTCCTATCAAAACCAAGTAGGTGATTTTGGAAATAAGTCTGTTCCCAGAGATTGCAGAGGTCTCACTGAGGACAGAAACATTTCCTGTGGCCTTCAGTATTGTAGACATGAGCATGTGCTGTTTCCCACTGATACTTAAATCTGAATTATAAGCAGGCCTGAACACCCATCCCATAAACTCAAAATAAAGAAGCCACAGTCCAAAACAGTATGAATATGTGTCTTACGATATTTCTAAGTTGTAATATTCACCAAAGCGCCCAGTTGTACTAGTTAACAATTACCCTTTCACTAGTAGATAAAAAAGACAAATGGAAAAATTAACCAAATAAAATCTAGCATTTTCATGTGATATCTTTCCTCTACTCAGGGTTGAGACAGAGGCACTGGAATAGATAAAAGAATCTTTTCTCAGCCCTTAGGACTGGCATTTACAGTTTTTCATCCATCCCTTGTTTCTCCCATCAACTGTAGTTCTGTGAGCAGAACAAAATCTCCTACACTGAAAGGCTGTTCTCTGGAATCATGGAGGAAATAAACAGTGCTCTTCCACAGGCCCTCCCACAAAACTCAGCCATAACTGACTGCACCCTTTTCCTAACAGACTGCTACAAGCACTCCCTGTAGAGGAGTCTAACTTGAATGGAAACGTTCTAAACAGGTAATTACCTTAAGAGGTTTTAGTCTATATTTTCCTTTTAACCAAAGCCCACAAGCTTTCAGGGTTACTGTATTTAACCACACTCAGGTTGATAAGCTTTTTCTCCTTGTTTTTCTGCCTGGGGGAACACCTAAGAATGCAGGGCGAACATGAATGAGTTCACAGAATAGCAATTGTCTCTTTTGGAGACATGTTTTAATATATTTGCACCTATTATCCTTCTAATTCATTCCTTCTCCAGACACAGCTCCCACCTCCAACCCCAGCCCCTTCTCCTTCCTGAACAAAGTTTCTGAGAGAGGATGTAAGTTTATACAGTCCCCTACAGCCAGACAATCAAAAGCAATACTTATCCACTTTCCTTATGGGGATTCAGTCTGAAATACACTATAAGGATTTAAATAAAAGCCTTTAAAACAGGTGGAGATATTCTTAAGGACTAGAGTAATCTTTTAATCAGAACCATAAAATAGCAAAACAAAACACCTTGTTTGCCTACATTTTCCAAAGAATTTTGGTTTTTCCCAAGAAGCATCCACCTAATCTTTTTTTGCATAGGGAGTTCTCACACCAGCATTGCTGGCCCATCTCCCCCTTCCCCTGCTCACTGACTCTCCTGCTGTGGGTCCACCAGTGCAACATGCAGTCTGAGTAACAGCACCTGGCACTGGAAAGGAAAACGAGCAATGGATGCACCTAGATTTTTAAAGAGCCGAACTACCTTAAACTTACAGGCAGTTAAAGCAGTTGGACCGTGCTGGGGCTTGGCAGGATCATACATGAGCTCTCTGGGAACAAGAGAGTATGGCTGAAACAGAACATGTAGAACATGAAAACGTTCCCTACTGAAGAAGGGATGAGCACAGCGTCATTTCTCTTCCTAGGAAATGGTGCCATCATGTGGAGACATTGTGTTCTCTGTTTCCTGTTCTAAGAGGGCAGTTGTGCAGTTTTCTCCCTTTACATTTTAAAAAAGTGCATTAAAATGCTATTTGGCAAACTTACATTTCCCTAGCATAAATAGATTCAACTGACTGGGGCACAGGAATTAACACCCTTGTGGTGCTTTGGCCACAGCCTGTTGAAACCCCTGTTAATGCAGCTGTGATGAGAGCTCCAGGGCTTCTTCTGTAATGTCATACATGTTGCTTGGAGGTATTGTAGATATCCACAGGAGAAATAACCCCTATCAATGCAGTCCATGTCTGTGCTATGGAGATACAATGGCATGGCTGTAGATGGTCTGCGGACAAGGTCTGAGAGAGAAACTGAGATAATCAGAGTGTGTGTATGTGTGCCACTGTTTAATATTTGACTGGACGCCAGATATGTGCCTGGGAATAAAAAATGACTTTTGTCTATGCCCTCTTTAAAGTATCTCTGGAGTTTTTAAAGTAGCAAATATAAAAATTTGATTGAAACTGGAAAAAATAAATATCCTGGCTCAAAATGTAATATTTTTCTAACTTAAAAACAGCTGAATGTGCTGTAACACTGAAGCCTTTGGTCACTACATGCCTATGAATTGGAGCCAGTTTTTACTCGGTGTTTTACAATTGTAAGTAGGATACTGACTCTAAAGACGAATAGAGGAATTAAGGCACTAGAGTTGTTTGAGAAGAAAACTAGTTTTTTATAAACCTAGAGAATAAAATTTGAAGAGAGCTATGGAGTTAATTCTTGATATTTCTGTAGTATTCTTTATCCAAGTATGCAAAACAATCTAGTAAAATTCCTTGGGGCAGGCAGTCCTGCAGGATTGGGTGCATGATGCTGTCCCTGTTCTAGGTGTGGAGCAAACTGAGGCACACACATTGCCACCTGTGGATTTCAGAGCAAGTAGGATTAGTGCTGATGGACACATCCTGAGGTCTGCCAGGCAAAGCACAGGAAGGTGACTCCCTGCCTGCCCCCCAGGCCTGGAGGCTGAAATAGAGGCTTTTGTGCTTGACACTGGGGATTTATATCCACTGGGTATAGAAGGCATTTTATGTACAGAACACCTATGGTTTAGTCTTCAGTTTTATGTAAAATGGATATCTCATCATTCGGTAAATGCTAGAAAGGACAGGGCAATTAACTGAATAAATCATCCATAGGAAATTTACTGAGCATTCTCTAGTCTGCAGAAAACGTCTCCTGAAAAAAAGTTCAAGGAAACTCTTTATTTGCCATCTTCTTGGTGTGTTTTCTCCTTGGAGAATAAGGTTGTGTTTGTGTGTGCATGTATTTCTGTCTTTCAAACAAATGTAGTTATTAGCTACAAAATTTCGAGAAGTTTGACAGCTTTCAGAATACAGTGATTCTTTCTTCCATAGAGTGTATTACTGACACATTAATAGATGTTGTGCTGATAAAAATACAGTACTTCCTGTTAAATGTAGACTGCTACATATTTTGATTTTAACAACAATCTGGTAGGGTTAGGGCAATTTGTGTAGTGTCATCTGGTGTTTGTTTTGGATAGATATTATAGAAGGAGATACTGATTTTCAAGATGTTCAAGCAGATGATTGGGTGAAAACTCCAGCAAACCTTTAAAGCAACAGAAAGCAAGGGCTACTCCTGGTCAGATCTCCTGCTGAGGAGAACAAATGTTCTTCTATGTTCCTGAAACTCCATAGAAGCTTTTCCTCTTGCAGGCCCCTGTTTAGAATGAGGCCAAATATTCAGAAGCAGAATATTCAGTCTGAGCAGGTGTGGCTGAATTGATCTCTCTGGCATTTTTGAGATGTACTGAGAAGTCAGACATTGCCAGGTTTTCAGGATTTGAATTCTGGTCACTTCCTTGCGTGGAAGAAATGTTGCTCCTCTAAATTGGTCCCAGAGTGTTGGAAGCTGATTCAGTACTAATGTTGTGTATGGAAACACTAGATAGGAATTTTTGCTCTGTTAATCCAATTTTATAGTAACTAACTTGATAACAACAGAAAATAAAGCTTTATCAACTGGGATAAATCAGGTCATTGAAGCTGAAGAAAGCACCCACACTTGCTACAGTGCTAAATTTGGAGTACAAAACATTAATATATGGAAATAAGAACTTCCTATGGAAATTGTGGGGCCACAGTAGCTTTCACGTGTTGTGATGGACATGCTGTATTTTGACTGAACTTGTGTTTATGAAAGAGCTGAGATTTTCATTGTAACATAAGGATTCATTACTCACATAAGGAATATCTGTTCTGATAACAGGGCTTTCTTTGCTTGGGGTTATTTATTCTGGAAGGTCTTTAAAGAGTATCACAGACGATATATAGGCAACTCCTTCATTCACCTCCCTCAGCTAGAGTACTTTATCTGTGTTAGGGCTGCATTTTAAGTGAAAGAAAGACAAGCTGGAGAGAAGATGGAAGAAGATAAGAATGAGGAGAATACCTATAACCAATGTGGATGATTTGCAGACCTGATTTTGTATTTTCTAGAAAAGACAAGTCTAAAGAAGAAAAGTGAGGCACCTTCCAGTATATGAGGGAGTGCTGAAAAGAGGAAAATGGTCAATAGTTCTCCCTGTCAGTTAGGGGAAGGGTCTGAGTTATCAGTTTCAAAATTAAATACAAAGAAACCTTTCTTGGTAGAAAGATAATAGTCTGTCTGGGGAGGCAGGGGAAATCGACAGTGTTGTTTTTGCAAACATAGTAGACAAATTTCTGAAGAGATAATGTAAGTAAATTGTTCCTACATGAGGAAAAGTAGTAGACTAGATGACTGAAGAACCTAATGCATCCTTTTGATACAAACAGGAGGCTGTGTCATCCAACAGTTGTTGTGGAGACCAAGGATTAGAGATTTCCAAAACCACACATAGTAGAGGAAGAAAGTGATACCACTTGCCTCCAGGAGCAGCAGGTTATTAGGTTGGTTGTACTCCCAGGAACTAGTGGCTGGATTATTGATGCACAGAAAAGCAGCTCCAGAAGCAGGAAGACCACCTACCAAGCCTAAATCTACATCTTCGCCTGAGCCCAGGGTGTTCTTCAAACTAGGGAAGCACTTGTCATTTTGATAATAAGAACACAGAGACCAAATTCTGTACTAGATACAATGTCTCCAACTTTTCCACCGTCTCTCGAAGTGTGCATTCTTCTCAATGCAAGGCTTGGAAAGGTTGTCAGAAAGACAAACTAGGCAAAAATACCAAGCTAGTTGTTCTTGTCTAAGTGAGACATCAGTGAGATGTTTTGCCAGACAATTTTCTAAATTCTGCTGTGGAAGATTGAGGCAAAAACTAAATCTATATCTGTCTCAGCAAGCCCACCAGTTCTCAGGGATATAGGACAATTATTCTCTCCTCCCCATAAGTATGAAAGCAAGACACAGCCTTTGGGTTTCACTTTGCTGGTCATTGCTATGAAAGAGCACACAATAAGTTTCCAAAATTTTGGATTCCAGCATCCTAGGCAGTTTTGCTTCAGGTGAAGGCTGTGCTGAGGTGCTGAGCTACTGCTGAGTTACAGTAACTGTGGTGGGTTCAGCACCACGGTGTTTCTAGAAATGGTAGTCATTACTGTGCAATGGGCTTTGAGATACTGTGATTTTAAAAGACACTAGAGAAAATCAAATTCTCTGATACCCTTAATTTATTAGCATTAAGACTTTCAGCAATTGGCTTTGCAGAAAGGGACATCTAGTGGTTGTATGGGAAAAAGCCTTCCTAAGTGCAGTTTCAAGCGTACAAGGTAGGCATTTGTCAATGGCCTGAAGTGTTCAGTATTCTGTACATCTTTCTGGTTCTACTTCATCACATGTTTTCTGGGGTAATTTTTTATGGTTTTGACAAACAAAAAATCACCATTTCGAGCCATAACTTTCTAGCTTTATGTAGGTCTATGTATTTGTCCTGGTTTAGGGTATTATTTCTGGGCTAAACAGATGAATGGGGATAAAAGCATCATACAGTCAGCCTAGGACAGTATGGTAACTCTTAAAAATAGAAAACTGCCTCAAGCCACGCTTGATGTACCTCACTGCTGCACTTCCACGTTTTCTATAGCATCTTCCAGGAGTCCACTGCCTGCTGTTTCCTTCTGCCATTGCCTTCCCCTTTGGTACTGTACTTGGAGAGCTTGTCATTGTTATTGTCATGGTAAAACCTACTTTCTTTTGAATGCCCATAGCATAAAAGTCAGCAGGAGGGGTGGATGAGATTCAGGAAAACACTAATCTAAGCATTCAGTCATGTATTACACAACAAAAGTTTTTTCCTTTCCCATCCACGTTGTGCTCCTTCTTACTAGTTGAGGATGAATTCCATGCATGTTTCTGTGAATAGCCTGACAGTTTAATCGGTACATTTGCATACGGGCAAATGAAGCTTTTTTCAAAGTTGCACAGTAATATGTTTCACCTTTATGCCATGCCAGCTTCAAATTGTATCCCAGGAGGATTTCAAATGTGCATAATCTGTGGAGTTGTCTGGGGTTTTTTCCTTTC